>CM074721.1:151030715-151033215 GCA_037306005.1 Rhinophrynus dorsalis
GTAGGAGCTGGTATCTTAAATTCTTGCCCCTTTGAAAATCCATGATATGAACAACTCTGTTTTCCTGTATTAAATAATACAAGTTATTAAAAGGAGGCAAAATACTGAAACAAAAAGTAAAAGGAAACATAAATGCAGTGTCTCTAAAGTCCTCCAACAGCAGACTTTTTGAGTTTTCCCTACATATCAGTTACATAATTGAGGAGGTTTAAATTCATCATTTGCCAGCACTCCTTCGCCTTCTTCTGGATTAACAAAATACACAGTTGAAGCAATTTCTAATCCTGTTTCTAGTGGGACAGAACTATTTCCTCAATCCAAAAGGCAATTTGAATTCCCAACAGTCAACATCCTACATGCACTGGAAGCATCACAATTCTCTTGAAGTATCTACGTTATTTGTTACCAGCTTCCAGGGGCAAATAATTCAAAACAGATACTGCTGTTACAAGCCCTTTGCATAAAGTTCTCCGGGAGTTCTATGTATTAATAACTTTAAGGACTTATAGAGCAGATGTGTGTTTATTATTCAATGTTTTGGCCAGACACAGCTAAGACCATTATCCCAATCCAGTAACACTGTCTAAACTAATTGAGTTCTTATCAAGAATTTAGAGAACTATTAATCACCATGTGCAATTATACCTCCTTTAATACAAGACAGTATGATATTTGCTTTGGCAGCATGTAGACAAGTAATCCCAAATACTTCTGTAACAAGAACACCTCAAAAAATTGTCATTTTGTGAAAAGCTTGTAGCATTAAACAAACTGGATCATAAATCTGTATAATTACAGACACACACATTATATACACACACTTTTAAAACTTAATATATTTATTGTTTTAAAATTAACAGAAGAATAATACAAAGAACGTCATTACCTGTTAAATCCTTTTCTCTTAGTCCATATAGGTTACAGGTACCATGGGGAGGCGACAGCTCCTCCTAGAAGGTTGGAACAATTCTTCAAAGAAGTTGCAGGGACGGAGCCTCCCTCTCCTCCTTAGCAGGCTACCTAGCCACTCCCCTCCCCAGTTAGATTTGACAAACTACTGAGCTAGATAGCAAGATGAGGAAAACTCCTGTGAGCAAGCATGGTCCCTTTGAATGGGTGGGAGACCTGTAAGCTATCTGGAATAAGAGAAAAAGATTTAACAGGTAAGACTAAAATCCTATTTTCTCTGTCCTCCAATATAGCTTATAGGTACCATGGGGATGTACCAACATTGAGTTCCCAGGGTGGGAAAATGAAGGAATGGACCAAGGGCCAGTCCCCATGATACCAGAGATCCCATGGACTATCCAGACATGGAACAGTGCAAACTAAAAGTGTCAATGGATACTGAATAGCTGGCACACAGAACAAAAGCCAACAAGACTCAAAAAGATAAAGAACTCTAAGGCACAGGAAAATAAAGTCCTACACAAGCATAATTGCCTCCAGGACTTTCGTGCCAAAGCTGGCTTCAGCCACAGCCAGATCATCAACACGGTAGTGTTTGGCGGTATCCTTTTAAAATGTTGCAAATAAAATATTGCTCGGCTAGCAGCAGCATTAAGCTAGTCTCAGTGTTCAAAATGGTGATATGAGAATTTCACCCTGCAAAAACGCACTAGGTTCTCGTGCCGCAACTTTTAATGTTGCCACCTTCAATCTTACACAGCAGTGCACAAAATTAATGTTAAGCATTGAGAGGGAAAACTGTAAAAAAAAAAAAAATGCAATGTACTGACCTGGAAAAGTTTAATAATTCAGATCACCCTGGGGGGACATCAAGACCCTTCTGATGGCCAACCAACCCCTTTGCACAGAGCTGTACAGGCTCTCTCCCCACCCCGTGGTGTTCTACAGGCAATCCACAGACAACAATTTAGGGTCCTACGAGAGCTCTATAGACATCTGAAGCGGGGTCCTGTAGGCACTGAAAAGGCAACTAAACCAAAGAGCAGGGGAGAGACACAGCCCAGAATGAAAGGTGAAGTTGGGAGAGAGAGCCAGGGAAGGGCTGTGGAAGGGTCTTGATGTCTCCCCCCGGGTGGTCTGAATTAAGCTTTTCCATTTGTTTTTTGTTTTTGCTTTTTTCCCTTCAATGCTTAACATTAGTCTTGAGCAGCACGGTGCAAGATTGAAGGCAGCCAAGTTTAAAGTGGCGACATGAGAACCTTGCGCTTTTATGCAGGGCAAGATTCACATGTTGACATTTTCAACACTGCGTCATGGTTAACGCAGATACTAGCTGCGCAATATTTTATATGCGACTTTATAAAAGTGATCCGTGTTTGGCAAATATGTGCGCAGAAGACCAAGTGTCCACCTTGCACAACTGATCAGCAGAGGCCTGATTCTTGTAGGCCCAGGAGGTCCCAACAGACCTAGTGGAATATGCTGTGATGCGAAAGGGAACAGATTTTTTTATCCCAGAGTACATAAGCCTTGCAAACGGTAGATTTGATCCAAGACACAATAGTCACTTTCGATGCCACCTTACTAGCCC
>CM074721.1:151040715-151170715 GCA_037306005.1 Rhinophrynus dorsalis
AAACCGCACAGCTTCCATGGTGGATCTTCCCCACCAGGAGGAACTTTGTTGCTGTAGCGGACGTCCAAGACAAGACTTGAAGACACCTTGGAGGTGAGCTGTTGAACTCCGTCAGGTAGACCATACTCTGCTGCGTATCAAAGTGGAGGCCGAGGAACACCAGGTCCTGTGAGGGCAACGCAGCAGACTTGTCCACATTCAGAATCCAAGAGTGCTGGAGGAAGGATCTGGGCACAGTCCTGGACTTGGAGGTCCAGGTCGTTCCTGGAAGATGCCTTGAGGAGAAGGTTGTCCATTTAAAGAGAGTTACCTGAATCCCCTTGGTGTGCTGGAAAGCAATCAATGCTCCCAGAACTCGACTGAACACCTAAGGCGCTCTTGTGAGCCCAAAGGATAGTGCAATGAACTGGAAGTAATCCAGTTTGCAGGCAAACCTGAGGTACTGTTGACTGTCCAGGATGCCTGTCTGCACATACCTTTGTATCCGAAGATCAAAGGACACCAGAAATTCCCCAGGACACATTGCTGAGATGACCGAGTGCAAGGACTCCAATCTTGTAGTGGGTCTTGACCACAAACTTGTTCAGGGCCTTGAGGTCCAGGATAGGGCAGCAGCCAACACCCTTCTTGGGGACCACAGAGATTGGAATAAAAGCCTGAGCCTCTCTCCTGTTAGGGAACCGGTGCCAGAACTCCCTAGTCCAAGAGAGACTGGACCGCCCCATTGTTAAGCCTGAGCTTTTCTTGTCCCTGAGGGGAGCAAGGAGGGAAGAACCTGAAGGGGGTAGGGAATTGAAGGGAATCCTGTAATGTTCTGAAACCACTTGTAATATCCACTGATCCGCAACAGAGCCTGCCCAAACACCCAAAAAGTGATGCAGGCGGTCCATTACTGGTCATGGACCAGGGTTCGGCGAGTCATGCCGAAGGAGATTTAGTGGGTTTGGTGGTGGTGTGTTTAGACCTCCACTGCTGCTTGGGGTTGGAATGCTGGGCCTGAGGCACCACAGGGTTCGCCCTAATCATTTTGCCTTGTTTGGGACAAAAATAGGATTTTAGTCTTACCTGTTAAATCCTTTTCACTTAGTCCATACAGGTCACTGGTACTCTGGGAGGCGTAAGTCCCCTTTAATAGGCAGGAACAACTATGCAAATAATTTGCAAGGGGCGGAGCCTCCCCTCTTACTTAAGCCACCTTCTGGCCAGAGCCACTTTAGATTGATTTGAGACCCTAAAACTGACCTCAGGTAAGCAAAAAGAAAGACTCCTGTGAGCATGCCCGAACGGTCTCCCACTGAATGCCACAGGAGAGCCAAGACTGGTCCCTTGACAGGGTGGGAGACCAGTGACCTGTATGGACTAAGTGAAAAGGATTTAACAGGTAAGACTAAAATCCTATTTTCACTGTCGTCCAATACAGGTCACTGGTACTCTGGGATGTACAAACATTGAGCTGATCCAGAGGCGGGAAGTAAGGCAAGGACCAGGCGCAAGGCCCAAGTCACTAGAACTGTTATGACCAGTTGATAACATAGCCCAAACTGTAAGTGTCAACGGACACCAACCAAGGGAACAATCCCTGAACTAACACAGCACACGGAACTAGAGCCAACCGGGCTCAACAGTAAAGAAGCACTAAGGATCACAGAGCGGAAGACCTACACAGGCAAGACTGCCTCCAGGACCTTCCTTCCAAAACTGGCATCAGCCGAAGCCAGTACATCCACTCGATAGTGCTTAGAAAAGGTGTGCACAGAGGACCAAGTGGCCGCTCTGCACAGTTGATCAGCAGAAGCTTGATTCTTGTAGGCCCAAGAGGCCCCAATAGATCTGGTGGAATGGGCAGTCACCCGGAAGGGAACATGCTTATTCCTCAACTTATAGGCTTCACGGATGGTAGCCTTAATCCAAGAGGCAATGGTAACTTTGGAAGCCGGTCTTCCTGCCCTAGGCCCCTCAGGAATGACGAATAGAGCGTCAGACTTCCTGATAGACTCGGTGCGATGAACATAAAACTTGAGGCAACGCACCACATCCAACAGATGGAGATCTCTTTCCTTGTCAGATGAAGGATTAGGGCAGAAAGAGGGAACCACAATCTCCTGATTGATGTGAAACTCAGACACAACCTTGGGTAAGAATTCCTTGGTAGTGCGAAGCACAGCCTTATCCTTGTGGAACACCAGGTAAGGAGGTTTACAAGACAAGGCCTGTAACTCTGCTACCCGGCGCACTGACACAACAGCCAAGAGGAAGGCCATCTTCCAAGTCACAAGACGTAATGGAATGGAAGCCAAGGATTCAAACGGTGGTCGCTGAAGAACTCCCAGCACCAAATTGAGATCCCACTGGGGAGCAGGACTCTTAAAGGCAGGTCGAACATGAGTCACACCCTGGAAGAAGACTTTCACATCAGGAAGGACAGCAATCCGTTCCTGGAAAAACACAGACAAGGCAGAAGTCTGAACTTTGAGGGAACTCAGACTGAGCCCCTTATCCACACCGTCCTGCAAGAAGGCCAGGACAGTGGGAAGATGGAAGTCAAGTGACAACTTCTTGTCAGAGCACCATGTCACGAAAGTTGACCATATGCGATGATAGATCTTGGAAGACACAGGCTTACGAGCACTGAGCATCGTCGATACCACAGAAGGAGAAAAGCCTTTCTTTGCTAGAATCGAGGATTCAACCGCCATGCCATCAAATGGAGAGAGTGAACATCCTCTTTCCACAGATACCCCTGAAGAAGCAGGTCCGGACGGGCTGGAAGTGGGATTGGATCCTTCACTGACATGGCCATCAATTCCGGAAACCAGGACTGGCGAGGCCAGTTTGGAGCAATCAGGATGACAGGACAACGTTCCCTCTTCAACTTCTGGATAACTCTGACCAATAGAGGAAGAGGAGGGAAGATGTAAGCCAGGGGGAAGTCCCAAGGGATCGACAAGGCATCCACTGCTAGAGCAAGGGAGTCCCTCAACCGGGAGCAAAACACCGGAACCTTCCTGTTGTGTCTGGTAGCCATCAGATCCACCACAGGCATCCCCCACCGTTGAGTGAGCATGTGAAACACCTCTGGGTGAAGAGCCCATTCTCCGCTGTCGACGGTATGACGACTGAGGAAGTCTGCCATGACGTTGTCCACGCCTGGAATATGAACCGCAGAGATGACAGGCACGTGATCTTCTGCCCAAGACAAAATATCCTTGACCTCCCACCAGGCGGAACCGCTTCTTGTGCCGCCTTGCCTGTTGATGTAAGCCACCGCCGTGGCGTTGTCGGACTCCACTCTGATTGGAAGACCGGTCAATTGAGACTCCCAGTGCCTCAGGGCCAGCCGGACAGCTCGAAGTTCCAGAACATTGATGGAGAGCATGGATTCCTCCAGACCCCATTTCCCCTGAGCACTGAAGCGACCCCAGACTGCACCCCAGCCCCGAAGGCTGGAATCCGTAGTGACTGTGGTCCAAGGAGGAACTAGAAAGGATTTCCCTGTCAGGAGATGAGAGAGATCTAACCACCAGTGCAGACTCGACTCGACATGAGGAGGAAGAGAAACAGACAGATGTTGATGATCTGGATGATTCTTGCACGTCTGGATCACAAACCTCTGAAGATCCCGGGAGTGGGCCATGGCAAATGGTACTGCTTCGATTGTGGAAATGAACTTCCCCACTAAGGACGACAACTTCGGAACTGGAATCTCGTCCATGTCCAGAATTCCAGCCACTCTGACAGCTATCTGGTGAGCCACGTCCTCTGGAAGAAACATCATGCATTGGCGAGTGTCGAACAGGAGACCCAGGAACAGAAGCCTCTGAGATGGAATCAAGTCCGACTTGTCCAGATTCTGGATCCAGCCATGACGGTTCAGGGTGTGCATGCACATCTGTAATTGCTGAAGGAGAAGCTCCGCTGAGGAGGCCTTCAGAAGGAGATCGTCCATGTAGGGGGTCACTCTGATCCCATCCTGATGGAGCACCGCTATCAATGAGCCCAACACCCTCTGGAAGACCTGAGGGGCTGAAGTCAGCCCAAAGGGGAGCGCTGCAAACTGAAAGTGTCCCCTGTGGCAGGCAATCCTGAGGTACCGCCTGCTCTCTGGATGAATAGGGATGTGAAGATAAGCATCCTGAAGGTCCAGGGAGGCAAGAAACTCCCCTGGAGACATTGCTGCAATCACAGAGCGCAGGGACTCCTGGCGGAAGTGGGAAGTCACCACATAGGCATTGAGATCTTTGAGATCCAAGATGGGACGGGCTCCTCCGTCCTTTTTGGCTACCACAAACAGGTTGGAATAAAATCCTGAACCTGTGTCCTCCTGAGGAACCGCCTCCAGGACCTCTTTGTCCAAGAGATCCTGAATAGCGTCGAACAGACGCCTTTTTGTGGGTTCCTGAGGACGGACGAGTAAAATGGAACCGAAAAGGAGGAAGGGAAGAGAAAGGGATCCTGTATCCCTCTGACACCACCTGAAGAACCCATGGGTCCGCCACTGACTCCTCCCAAGTCCGGCGAAAGATGCGGAGACGACCGCCTACAGCCGGATGCGGACCCGGGTTCGGCGAGTCATGCCGAAGCAGTCTTGGAGGTCTTGGCCTTGGAGGCAACTTTGGGCCTCCAGGACTGTTTGGGCTTGGAGGAGGAGCGCGTAGTGGGAGGACCCGTTTGGGCCGAGGAGCGTGTCTCAGTCTGAAAGGAACGAAAGGACCGATTGCGTTTGGCTGGAAACTTTTTCTTAAAGACTGAGGGTAGAAGAGTACTTTTACCGCCAGTAGCCTCACTGATCATTTCTTTGAGTTCAGACCCAAAAAGCAAATTCCCCTGAAAGGGCAAGGAAAGCAAGGCTTTCTTAGAGGCTGTATCAGCAGACCAAATTTTCAGCCAAAGAGCGCGTCTAGCCACCACAGAAGAAGTGGAGGCCCTCGCCATCATGCGCACAGCATCAAAAGCAGCGTCAGCAACATAGTTCTGAGCTTCAGTGATATTAGCAAGAAGCTGCAACTGTTCAGATACAGGCGCATCCTGGCGAACCGCTTCAGTCAGTCGTTCAGTCCAGGCCGCAATAGCTCTATTAACCCATGCCACAGCAAAAGTGGGGCGCATGGCTGTGCCAATGGAGGCAAAAATAGACTTAAGAGAGAGCTCTAGTTTCTTATCCGTCCAGTCCTGCAAGGCAGAGGCATCTGAGACAGCCAAAGCAGTAGATTTGGATAGTCTAGACACAGGAGCATCCACTTTGGGAGGATGAACCCATTTTGCCAGCTCCGCCTCAGGAAAAGGGTAAAGTTTAGCAAACTTTTTGGAGACAGAGGAAGATCTATCAGGATTCTTCCATGCCTCAGAGACCAGACGGGCAAGAGTAGGGTTAGTTGGAAAACAAACAACTGGTTTAGATGGCTTTTTCTGAAAAACATCAGTAGGATCATAAGTGGATTCCTGAGTCAGAGGAAGGTTGAGCGTATTCAGAACCGCTCTGATCAGACCCTCAGCCGAAACTTCAGGGTCACACTCATAGGGGTCCCCAATGGACCTGTTAGATTCAATAACAGTACGTTCCTCAGCATCAGAATCCTGTAAAAGTTCTTCTTCAGAAGAATCAGTGATATCAGGAGCTCCCTGTGGCTTAGGCAGGGAGGTCCTGATAGTAGAGGGGGTCTGCCAGACCTGGAGAGCCCCCTGTACCTGAGAGGGAAAGAGTTGAAGCATGGATCTGAGATCCCTAGTGGCAGCTTTAAACTCCCTCACCCAAGATGGCTCAATAGCATGGCTGGGAAGCCCAGGGTTGCTATCTTGACCAGTACAATTAGGGCATAGATCCCCCACATTATCGCCATCCAGCCCAATGTGGCAAGAGGAGCAAAACGCCATGGGGGTAACGGACCCCCCATCCTCCTTAGACTTGGGTCTAGCCCCTAGCTCCAGTGAAGTAGACATGCTCACAGCGTCAATATACCCCACTAATAACACTATCACCCAGAAAAAGTGTGAAAGATTAAAGTTTCACCCCAGAAATGTTCTAAAAACGGACTTATCTGGCCAGCGAAGGGTTAATCTGTTGAGGAGAGAGAAGGCTCGGTCCCTGCGTAGTGTACTCGCCTAGGAAAAGTACCACAAAATGGCGGCCGTCATGACAGCCAATCAGAAACGAGCGCGAACCAAGCGCTCATGGGAAATGTAGTTTTCCTGTCCAAGTACCCCAAACATTGCCCGAAGCCCCCCTGAACACCCCACATGAATAAAACACATTCCGGATGATAGATCAGGAGCCTAGAATTAAAATGAGCCCTCTCTGAAGTTGCTGTGACAAGCGGTTCCAGAGATATGTCCCATACTGTGAATTCCCATAGAGAGTAAAGGAGCCCTTGCGTCTGAGCGGGAAAAAGCCGCGCTTAAAGGCGCGGAACACCATTTTTAATAAAGTTTAGTAAAACATTAAAAAGTGCCCAAACAAGCATGAAACACATGAGAAACATAAATAAATGAATACCCAATGCTCCAAAACTCAGAGAATAACACAGAAATTGCATAAACAGTAATAATGCAATAAAAACACCCTATGAGTGCTGGAGTGTATTAAAACTCCCAAATACAAGCCCATCAAAGGGACACTGTGGGGACAAGTGGACCTTCAGCACTCAATGGGTGACTCACCTTCCTTGCTGACTTCTGTCTTCAGGTGACCATGATAAGGAGGGAAAGAACCAGAGGTAAATTCCCCAACAGGGGAGCTGCTTAACACAAGCTGTCCCCTCTTCAGGGCATAGGTCCACAGAAAATCCCTGGAAGCTGCACCAGCCACTTTAAAGAGGGCAATTCACAGCCATGGTCACCCTCCTAATGGTGGTATTCCATATTTGAATAAAAAATAATAAAATACTAAGATGCATAGATGTTCTCTACCTGGTGTGGAAGCACACCAGGAACAAATCAATCTAAAGTGGCTCTGGCCAGAAGGTGGCTTAAGTAAGAGGGGAGGCTCCGCCCCTTGCAAATTATTTGCATAGTTGTTCCTGCCTATTAAAGGGGACTTATGCCTCCCAGAGTACCAGTGACCTGTATTGGACGACAGTGAAAAAAGACTTTCTTTGTCTGAGGGGTGCGTTTAGGAGCTTGATGAGAGTTTTCAGTTCAGGACTAAAAAGAGAAAAACGCTGAAAGGAAAGAGAAATCAGTGATTTCTTAGAGATCAAGTCAGCACACCAGATCTTCAGCCACAGCATGCGCCTAGCAGTCACAGAGAAAGCAGATGCTTTGGCTTCAAGCTGAACAGCAACTAAGAGCATCAGTAACACAAGGCTGATCCTCAGAAATGTTAGCTAAATGGAATAAAAGGTCAGCTTTAGGAGCACCTTTGTGTCCAGCTGTAGTCAGCTGTTCGATCCAGACTGCAATAGTTCTACTGACCCATGCAGAAGCCAAGGTGGGCCGCATGGATGCACCTATGGCTGTCAAGTTAGCTTTCAAAACAGCTTCCAGCTTTCTGTCAGTCACATCTTTTAGACATGAAGAGTCTACCATAGCCAACACTGTGGACGTAGAAAGCCTAGAAATTGGAGAATCAACCTAAGTAGAAGCAGCCCATTGCATCAAGGCAGCTTCAGAAAAGGGATAGAGTTTAGAAAACTTATCAGGAGTCTTCCACTCATCCAGGATAATTTGATCAAGAGTGGGACTAGGCGGAAAAACAGTGCATGACTTCTTATGCTTTTGAAAAACATCAGAAGTAGCTTGTGGAGTAAATATTTAAAGTGGTCAATACCGCCTTAATGAGACCCTCAGAAGATTGTTCAGGGTCAGCTTCAAAAGGGGTCACCGTAAAAGTGGGAAGAAGCCCCTTCAGAACACACACCATCCTCAAGAGTCTCCATCAGAATCTTCAAAGGAATAATCGGATAAATCAAATGCCAGGAGCCTTAGGGAACATAAACCTGAAGGAAGTGGGGGATCTCCATGACTGAAGAACCCCCTGAATAGAGAGAGGAAACTGTACCATAAAGGACTTTTGGTCATGGCTGGAAGGCCCTGGTGGAGATGAAGGGGCCGCAGCACATGAGGGGCGTAAATGTCCAGAATACCCCATAGGAAGCCCTGAGTGGTATGAAGAATAGTAAGGAAGCCCTGAGTGGCATGAAGAACAGTACGTGAGGGGGGTCTGAGACACCCAAGTCCTTAGCTTTAGGCTTAGCCCCATGTCCAAGTGGATCAGTCATTCTAACAGGAGAAAAAGTTTCAAGACAATAGAGAACCCAGATTAAAGATTTCACCTCAGAAAGCCTAAAATGCACCTATCCGGCGAGCAAAGTGTTAACCTGAGAAGGAGAGCTGAGGAGACCAAGCCCTGTGAATGATACTCATACAGAGAGGAAAACAAAAATATATCAACTGCATAGGGAACCAATCCGAAAACAGCCCGCGAAGCGGGTGTTTATGAGAAACGTAGTTTCTTCAATAGAGTACCAAAATCAGAACCGAATCCTCCCAGGGCCCCCAAGATACTGATAATGTCCACAGGATAGTAAGGGCAGTGGAGACAAGAAGAACAAGACATCTCCAAACTCGGTACTGAGAGCAGTTACGGAGATATGTCCCAGAAACTGCTGTCCCATAGAGATGAATGGCACATCACAACTATGTAGTAAAGCACGTCCTTAAAGATACCACTGAGGAGCAGGACTCCGGAAGGCAGGACGCACATGAGCAACAACCTGGAAGAAAACCTTGACATCAGGAAGGATAGCAATATGCGTCTGGAAGAAGACAGAAAGCGCCGAAGTCTGAACCTTAAGAGAACTCAAACTGAGTCCCTTGTCCACGCCATTCTGCAAAAAGGCCAGGACAGTAGGCAGATCAAAATCAAGGGATAGATCCCTATCAGCACACCAAGACACAAAGGTCGACCAGACATGGATAGATCTTGGAGGAAACAGGCTTACGGGCACTAAGCACAGTACTCACCACAGCAGAAGAAAAACATTTCTTCCTTAAAATCGAGGATTCAACCTCCAGGCCGTCAAATTGAGCCGATTTACATCTTCCTTCCACAGGTAACCGTGCAGAAGAAGATCCGGACGGGGGGGGGGGGGCGGAAAGGGCTCCGCCACAGATAGAGCAAGAAGCTCCGGATACCAGGATTGAAGAGGCCAATCCGGAGCAATCAGAATGACCAGACAATGTTCCATCTTCAATTTCTGTAACACCCTTAACATTGGAAGGGGAGGAAAGATGTAAGCCAGAGGGAATGTCTAAGGGATGGACATCGCATCGACAGCTAGAGCCAGAGAGCCTCTCCACCGAGAGCAGAACACCGGAACCTTCCTGTTGTGTCTTGTAGCCCTCAGATCCACGTGGGGCATCCCCCACCTCTGAACAAGGAGTTGAAACACCTCTGGGTGTAATTCCCACTCTGCTGTCCACTGTGTGACGACTGAGGAAGTCTGCCATGACGTTGTCTACGCCTGGAATGTGCACTGCGGAAATGACAGTAACATGAACTTCAGTCCAGGACAAAATGGCCTTGACCTCTAACCAAGCTGTGAGACTTCTTGTTCCATTCTGTCTGTCGATATAGGCCACAGCCGTGGCGTTGTCGGTCTCCACTCGGACTGGAAAGTCCTCCAGTTGAGACACCCAATGATGTAGAGCATGAAATATCGCCTGAAGTTCCAGGATGTTGATTGGGAGAAGGGACTCCTCCATGGACCATTTCCTCTGAGCCCTGAAGTGACTCAGAACAGCTCCCCATCCCGAGAGGCTGGCATCCGTCGTGACCATGGTCCAGTAAGGAATCAGAAAGGATCTCCCTTTCAGCAGATTGGGAAGGTCCAGCCACCACTCCAAGGTCAGCTCCACATGAGGAGGAAGTGACACAGACATCCTCTGATGATCTGGTCGATTGCTGCCCACCTGTATCACAAACCTCTGGAGTTACCTGGTGTGTGCCATGGTGAGTGGAACTGCTTCTGTCATGGAAATGAACTTCCCCACCCGAGAAGACAACCTCTGAACTGGGACCAGATACCGAGACAGAATTGCTGAAACCCTGTGGGCAATTTGATGGGCTACCGCGTCCGGTAGAAACATCATGCTCCTCTGAGTATCGAATAGAAGACCAAGGAAGATCAGTTGCTGGGATGGGACAAGATTCGACTTGTCCAAGTTGACAATCCATCTGTGATGGGTGAGGAATTGTATGCAGGTCTGAACCTGCTGGTGAAGGTGGTCCACAGAGGAGGCTTTCAAAAAGCAAGTAGTCCATGTAAGGAGTTACTCTGATGCCGTCCCGATGGAGAACGAATATCAAGGCCATCAGAACTCGTTGGAAAACCTAAGGGGCCCTCGTCAGACCAAATGGAAGAGCTGAGAACTGAAAATGTCCTTTGTCGCAGGCAAACCACAGGTACCGCCTGCTCTCCTGATGGATTGGGATGTGTAAATATGCATCCTGAAGGTCCAGAGAAGCAAGGAACTCCCCCAGAGACATGGCAGAGATCACTGTGCACACAGACTACTGACGATAGTGAATCTTGGTCACGAAGGAGTTTAGATCCTTCAAATCCAAAATAGGGCGACATCCGCCATCTTTTTTGGCTACCACAAAGAGATTAGAGTAAAACCCAGAACTCCTGTCTGAAGGAGGCAGCAGCTCCAGGACATCCTTGTCCAGAAGAGCCTGAACAGCGCCTTCGAACAGACGGCGTTTCTCAGAGTCCTGAGGAGAACGAGAAAGACGAAAGTGAAAAGGAGGAAGAGATTAGAAAGGGATATTGTATCCCTCTGGCACCACTTGTAAAACCCATGGATCCTACACAGAATCCTCCCAAATCCCTCGAAAAAGTTGCAGATGACCACCCACAGCGGGATGCGGACCCGTGTTCGGAGAGTCATGCCAAAGCAGTCTTGGCAGACTTGGGTTTGTTGGCAGTCTTAGGTTTCCATTGCTGTTTGGGCTTGGAGGAGGAAAGAAGAGCTTATGGAACCGCCTGGTTAGTTGAACATGTCTCAGTCTGAAAGGACTGGTTAAGTTTAAATGGCAACTTCTTCTTAAAGACCAAGGGTAGAAGAGTACTCTTACCCCCTGTGGCCTCACTAATCAGTTCCTTAAGATCAGGCCCAAACAAGGAGGAACCCTGAAATGGCAGAAGCAGTGTCAGCAGACCAGATCTTGAGCCAAAGAGCACGTCTGGCTACCACAGAAGTAGTAGAAGCCCTAGCCATCATGCGGACGGCATCAAAAGCAGCAGCAGATACAGTGTTGCGCTTCAGAGATAATGGCAAGAAGACGCAATTTCTCCAAAGCAGGTGAACCCTGATGGACAGCCATAGTGAGCTGTTCAGTCCAGACTGCAATAGCCCGGTTAACCCATGCAATAGCAAAACGCTGGACGCATAGCGGTACCAATAGAAGCAAAAATGGACTTGAGGGAAACCTCAAGTTTCTTGTCAGTCCAGTCTTTCAGTGCAGAAGCATCAGAGACAGGTAAGGCAGTAGATTTAGACAGCCTACATATAGGTGCATCCACCTTAGGGGGATGAACCCAAATAGCCAACTCAGCTTCAGAAAAGGGATAAAGCTTAGCAAATTTCCTGGACACAGAAGCAGACTTGTCCAGAGATTTCCACGCCTCAGAAACCAGACGGTCAAGAGTGGGGTTAGGAGGAAAATAAGTAAGGGGCTTAGCAGGCTCCTGAAAAACATCAGCGGGATCAGAAGGGACCTCCTGAACCACTGGAATGTTGAGTGTGGATAATACAGCCCTGATCAGACCCTCAGCAAAGGGTTCCAGATCAGCTTCAAATGGGTCCCCAACGGACCAAGAAGACTCCAAGACACAGTACCATCCTCAACATCCGAATCAAACAGCAGTTCTTCCTCAGAAGAATCTGACACATCAGGTGCCCCCTGCGGTTTAGGCAGGGAAGACCTGATAGTAGAGGGGGTCTGCCATATTTGAAGTGCCCCCAGTATCTGGGATGGAAAGAGTTGCAATGTGGACCTAAGGTCCCTAGTGCCAGCCTTAAACTCTTGCACCCAAGCTTGCTCAATAGCATGGTTGGAAGTCCCTGGGTTGCTGTCAGGAACATGCTGGGCATAAATGACCAGAGAACTCTCTAGGTAGCCCTGCGTGACAGGAAGAGCAATGCGCAGTGGGGGATACCGAGACCCCAGCCTCCTTAGTCTTAAGTCTAGCCCCAGGCTCCAGTGGTATAGACATTCTCACAGTGTCAAAATAACCAACTGTACAGTAAATAACCCAATTATAGTGTGTAAGATTAATATTTCACTCCAGAAATGCTAAATATAGACTTATCTGGCAGGCGAAGTGTTAATCTGCAGAGTAGAGGAGAGTCCAAGCCCTGCATAGGACACTCGCTGAGAAAAGCTCACAAAATGGCTGCCACGATGGGAGCCAATCAGAAAATAGGTGCAAACTAAGTGCTCATGGGAAATGTTTTTCCCAAAAAAGTACTCCAAACAGTGCTCGAAGCCCCCCAATCCCCCCAACACACTTGAACTACAAACCGGATGATAGAGCAAGGGTAGACAATTAAAATGAGCCCACTCTGAAGCTGCTAGGTTAAGCGGTTGTAGAGATACATCCCAAACAATATTGTCCCACAGAGGTAAATGGAGCAATGGCGTCTATGCTGTAAAGTGGGCCTTAAAGGCACAGTATACAATTTTAATAAAAGTTAAAGTAAAACTTAAAATGTAAAACATCCATGAAACGTGTGAACACTTAGAAAACACAACTCAGTAGGGAAAGTGTCATAACCCCCCCCCCCCAAAAACAAGCCAACCAGCAGACAAAGGGTTAAGTTACCACATAAACCTGCTCCAAATACCCAGACATACAAATATACCCAATGAGTGCAGGAGTGCACAATGAGAACTCCCAAACACAAGCCCAGCAAAGGGGCACAAGTGGACCTGCAGCACTCAAAGGGTAGCTCACCTTTCCTGCAGATCTTCTGTCTTCAGATTACCATGCAGCAAGAATTACCTCAGTGGGTAATACCTGGGGAAGCACTTGGAATCAAGATTTTCCCCCTCAGGGTTTAAAGGGATAGTAATGTTTCATAATGAAAGCAGCTCTAATTAATCATACTATTTGGACTTTGGGGGGTGTTATTTCAATTTTGTCAGAGTTGTAGTTCAAGAGTAATTCAATCACAAAGTATCCCCCTCCCGCCCCTTTTACTGATGTAACACTGTTCAGCCAGATCAGAAGGGAGGTGCCCAGATAGACTGCAGAGAGGGACAATCTTCAATTAAGAGAAAGGAAAAACCTGAAAAACTTGTCAAGGGGGGCAGGGCTTTCATTGTTTTCATAGGAAGAAGATTGTCCCCTTCTATTATCTGTCTGGTCTATGGACTGGATTCCACATCTGAGAAGAGATGGCTTACGCTAGGTAAAAGGGGCGGGGAAACTTTGCTTGTGAATCTCTATCAAACCATAAAGGTTTGAGAGATAAGACTTATATCGTTCATTTTTTTTTTTAATGCCTACAAAATAAAATAAAGATAAAATGAAGTATTACTATCCCTTTAAGGTCTACCGGAAAAGCACCTGGATACTGAGCTAGCCACATTGAAGGGCATTTGTCAGTCATGGTAATCCGCCTAATGGTGGTAATTCCATATCTGACAGAAAATAAAAAAAGAAACAAACTATAGAAGAATGTTCTCCACCCGGTGTTGTCGCACCAAGGAACAAATCATTCTGGAGCTGGTTGGCTAGCTGCACCCTAGGAGTGAAGGGAGGCTCCATCCCCTGCATACATTTAGAGAAATGTTCTTTACTACTTAAAGGGGCGGATCACCTCCCGGAGTTACCAGTAAACTGTATTGGATGACAGAGAAATATAATTGTAAGACCACAAACTGACCAATACTGGCAGGGAGGAGGTTAAGTACCACATAACAAGTAATGCACCAAAGAATGGGATTAATATTTAGTTAGGGCTTGTTGATCCAGGGAGAAATCTGATTGCCATTTGGAGTCAGATGCCTTCTTTTGGGTCAGCGATGGTAAACAGGAATAGGAAAAGGGTTGAACTGGATGGACGCAAGTCTTTTTTCAACCTAAATTACTATGTAACTATGTAAAGATCCCCAGATATGCGGCCAAAATAGAGGAATAATACCCAACATGATTGCAGGAGTTATAGAGATCTTCACGGAAACCCTTGTGCAGAAGGGAACTGTGGGACAAGTGGACCATGGCACTCAAAGGGTTGCTCACCTTTTCCTGCAGGTCTTCTTTCTTCAGATTACCATTGTAAGGAAGAAGCCTCAGAGAGACTCTGTCTCGAGAGAGACATGGGTTGCATGGTTCTCTCCCAGGGCTGAAAGGGTTCACAAGCAGCTCCTATAAACTGGGCAATCCACCAGATGAAGCCAGTAATTGTAATCCCCATAATGGGGGAATTTGGACACCCCTTATCTAAGTACAAATAATAAAATAACAAAAACTAAGCAGAACGGTTCACAACCTTCCTACCAGAACAAGGAACAAATCTTAACTAGGGAGGGGAGTGGCTAGGTAGCCTGCTAAGGAGGAGTGGGAGGCAATGCCCCTACAACTTCTTTGAAGAATTGTCCCAACCTACTAGGAGAAGCTGTCGCCTCCCCACGGCACCTGTAAGCTATATTGGATGACAGAGAAAAAATTCTTACAAATCTAAACATTAAACGTAATGTAATATACATATGAAACAAGAAAATAAAACATGGCATGTAGTTAAAAAAAACAAAAACGTTTAAAACTAGATCAGCTGGAAGAGAAGGAAAAGAGAAGAAGAAACCCTAGGCTCTTAAATAATGTCCTAGAAGACTGACCATGAGAACTCTCTAACCAAAGGGACCATGTGAGCAAAAATCTATCAAACTGACCTAACCCAATGGATGAAAAATATTCTTTAACACAAATTAAATTGATTTTATATGAAACAGAGTTCCAAAACATATCAAAGTTCTTCCATTGTGAGGCTATACACAGTCTGGTACCTGAGCAAATATTGAGAATTAATTTGTCCTCAAACTTTCTAACCTCACAAACTCTCCTACCCAATAATGCCTCACCTATATTAAGCTGCATATCGTTTTGTAGGAGTTGGGATAGTAGTGAACTTTCCCAGATCAACTTAACCTTCCCGCATTCCCACCAAATATGAAGAGAAGTCCCCTTTTCCTGACAACCCCTAAAACAAACATCAATAGCATCTTCATACATAAGGACCAAGTTACTAGGCACTAATTACGTTAAGGGGAACATCTTATACAACTTCTCAATCAAATTTATTTTAATACTACACTTTTGTAGATCCTCTTCCAGCTCATGGACCAATCCTCGACACACGTTTCATCTTGTAAATGTTCCCATGCAAACTGACAATCTTATTTCCAGTTTTTAAATATTAAAATCCTATAAATGGCTGCCACTGTCTGAAAAACCTCTGAAAATTAGTTAAGCCCTCTGTAACGGAATCCCCTAAGTAAAACCTCACCTTATCCTGAATCAATGTAAATACCAGTTTCTGATCTAAACAACCCAATAGCCTATCCTTAATAAAACTCCAGTCAACCAAACTGTTCCGGAAAATCAAATAATTTAAGACCTCTATTCCCTTTTTTTTTTTATTCAACTTACTAATGAGAAATTGTTGTTCTGAACCCAAATCAAAGTAAGAAGCAGAAAGAGGTAGCAACCTAGACCTACCACCACTCAGGTTCAACTTAGTCCTATTTCTATTCCACAATCTTTAATCACACTTGGTACTTTCTAAAGCCCTCAGAACCTTCCTCTCTCTTAGGGCAGATGAGAACCACATATGAAACAAAATGTCCCGCCTCTTCAAAAATTCCCATTCCATACTAATTCAGCCAGGAATCACCCAGGGGCATTCAAAACTGTAGCATATTAATAATTGTGAAAACCTGGCAGCAATATAATAATTATAGATACTGGGAAACAAAAGCCCACCAAATGACCTGTCCGTGTACAGAACTTCTCTCAATCTGTGGAAATGTATCATTCCAAATAAATATTACAGAATTATTCTGTATTCCCATAAAAGCATTTTTAATTGGAAAAGATGGGTAACAATCTAAAAAGGTATAATAATTTAGGCAGGATGTTAAAGCGGAACTACCACCCCACAGAAAGTTTCCCCCGAAGAATTACCCATCTGGCAACTAGCTGCTCAATAGTACTAGTCGAGAGAATTATTACCTCCTTATAGAGAAATTCTGCTGTCCCGGGACTGTCAGCCAGGAAACAGAGCAGGCATCTTTGCATAGTGACATCTGTGCACCTGCGCTGTCAGTCCCAGTGTGCTCTAGAAGGCGTTGCTAGGTACCATATGGTACCGGCAGGGACTGACAGAGTAGGCAGGCAGACGTCACTACGCAAAGATGCCAGAGATGTTTCCTGGTTGTCAGTCCTTGGAGCAGAAGAATTCTCTATAAGGAGGTAATAATTCTGGTGACTAGTACTATTGAGCAGCTAGTCGCCAGATGGGTAATTTTTCAGGGGAAAATATTTGTGGGGTGGTAGTTCCGCTTTAATCTTCACTGCATTAATTTTGCCTATAAGTGACAATGGGAGATTTCGCCATCCATCTAAAGTGTATCTAATAAGACTAAGTTGAGAAACAAAATTGAGAAATGTTTTAGAACAAATCTTTTATGAATTATTTATGGGTAAAAATTCCAAACTATCCTGCCACTTAAATTTAATTTTTACTTTATATCCTCCCTAACTTTGAAATCCAGAGAAAGATCTAGAATCTCCAACTTATCCTGACTTGCTGACCAAACCAGACAATTTGCCAAAACTGGAGAGTTCTGTCCAGATCTTGAGAACAGAAGTCCCAAATTCAGAAAAGAGTATCATCTGCATAAAGATTCAATTTACTGCAGTCATTTTTTTTTACCAATACCTTCTATGTCCTCATTTTGATTAATTCATATTGTGAGTGGTTCCATACACAGAGCAACCACCATTGGTGACAAAGGGCATCTTGTTTAGTCCCTTTTTGTATCTGATTTTCCTCAGATTCTATTCCCATTAGCCTCAATACACTTGCTGAGCTAGTATGAATAAGTATTGGCTAATCAACCCTTGAAAGCCAAATCTCTTATTTTCCCTATATAAATGTAAGGCTATTGGTTAGCCTGGAGTTGTGGGAGGGCCGGTTGGAGACATTTATACCAACCGCAATACTTTCCTCGGGACTGCGCAGAGCTCCGACTGAGCTCTCTGTTAGACTAAGTCAGTCACGTTCACGTCATCACAATGCGACCACGTGTACAGCCACGCACAGTCAAGCACGTGATCACCCCAAGTGCTCCTCTTGCAGGCTGGTTTTCCTTCCACAAGCATTGAACTTTACTGCAGTCAAGACCGGGTTTGATTTCATATATGTCTACTTACTCCTCTGGTTTATACTACAATGTAATCTTGATCATACAGCTGCTCAGGCATCCGCTACGACAGCCAATACTTGTCTTACTGTAATGTATATATATTTGTATTTAGTTTCTGACGTTCGAATAATCGCGAGCGAGACAGGTTGTCTAGGTCAGCATACTACTTACCAGTTAAAAAAAAAAAAAAAAAAAAAATTAAGTGCCTCCTATTATGTCCAATTATGGATACGTCTCTCAATTTCTCCTGGGATTGAGATGAGTGTAGTTAGAATTAGGATAAGTTTAAGCGGGATAGGAATTATTTAAGCCGGTCCGGTCTTCAGGGAAGGTTGTATGGTTCAGTAGCAGTTTATCAGTACTTTGTTATAATCACTAGTCCTAGGTACAGGTTGACCGTGTAGGTACGGATGTTTTTCAGGTTTAGCATATGGGGCAATCTGTTAATCTTGCATTCTTAGGCTTGTCTAAGACACAAAGGCGGTCTCAAGCATCAAAGGTAAGGTATTTCAATTTGAAGCTTTCATGTTGCAGTTTAGTGTGCATGAGTACGTTACTAACTTATGTTGTCATCCAATATGTAATCTGGTTATAGCATGTATTTAGGACAGATCTGGTGTCCCAATCTCAGAGGTGTTAAGATATCAGAAGTTGGGGCGTTAGCTACTTCTGGGATAAGGGCAGGTATGGAGCTCCGTCATTTAGGAAGCTCCTACGTTCAGGTCACTCACTGAGATCTGTGTAGTCAATTTGCTATGATACTTCCTGATTAGGTTTATAGGGTATTTTTGGTTATGTTCTTGTACGTTCTGAACTAGGTATTCTACTAAGGAATTACATAGGGGTATTTCCCATAGAGATACGGTTTGTCATTCAGCTTAGTATCTCGTGTATCATTTCAGTCTCCTTATTTCAGAGACAGGCTTTGAGCGTGATCTTTATCCTGTTCAATAGGTCCCTATTATAGTTAAGTTCTACATCTTGACTTTTGGGGCTAGGGCATCTAGACCAAGCATTACGGGTCTCAAATCTCAGAGGTATCTAGTTAATCTGATGTTGGAGATGTAGCTACTTCGGTTACAGGGGCAGGAAGGGAGCTCTGGCATTTATGAAGCTGACTCTACTAAGATTAGGTAGGGCAGGTTTTTTATTTTTCTCAAGTCTGTCGGTCCCTGTCTTTTAGGGTAGGAATGGAGGAGTAGTCCAGTCCCCCGGGAAATCTCGTGCATTTCCCCTCAGCCCAACGCATAGTTAAGCGTACCTCCTCCTGGTCTATTTTAGGTAGGGCGTCACAGACAGCCAGGTTTATATTTTGAGATAGATAACACCGCCAGTCATGTTCCCGCCTACTGCTTAGGCAATCGCCCCTCGGTCCAAATCATAGGTAGTTCTGGTTGGTGTTTATTTTAGGGCCTCACCTTCCCCACATATATAGCTCAGTTAGGTGCTTTTGATCTATCCTTTTCTCTAGTCAGTTAGGCTTTCAGGTGACCAACAGCAAATAAGTAATGTTGGCGGAACTTTTCATTTATTCCTATGTTGATAGTCACACACAGAGATCTCTTCATGTTTTTTTCATCATCATCTTTTACGGTTAGGTTTCTAGGGTTTATTGGTACGTTCTCGTATGTTCTTAAACTAGGTAGTCCACAATTAAATCTAATGGGTTTTCTCTCACACCGAGATACTGTCATTAAACTCTGTATCTTGTATATCTTATTTAGTCTCCTCATTTCAGAGACACGCATACAGGCTCGAGCAAGTTTACTTTCAGAGGCAGAGTTAGGTTTAGGTTATGTTAAGACTGCTGGTTCGTCTTTTAGGATAGTTAGGGGAAGGCTACAGCTTAGTCCCGTCCCACGTTTCCCTCGGCCCAACTCATAGACAGAGCCTTCTTCCTAGTTTTCTTGATAAACAGGGCTTCACCTGTCACACCCACTCTATAGACATAGGGTCTTATACTGCTTAAGATTATTTGTCACCGCGAGACCAACACCCCTCAGCCTATCGCATTGTCCTCACGCCCATCGGTCCAAACCATAGGTAGCGTCTCGCATCAGCCGCTTGGCACTAGAGAGGGACTCACCAGTCATCATATACAAGTTAATTCTTTTCTCTCTTTTTCACTAGGCAGGGGGTCACGAACCAGCAGCATTATAGGAATATATTAAGTATCATGAATCAGTTTTGTTTACAGGATCATCATATGTAAGGAAGATTCCTCACAATGGAACCAGTGGCGTTACCGGAAGAATTTACATAATCAAATCCGGTAGCGGAACATGCGGGTAAGATACTGCCATGACACCGCTCTATGGCTTTACAGGGTGTCTGGGAAAGAAGGATTTTATTTGCCTTATGTTCGGGGCTAAGGCAGTCAAATTGTGAGTTAATTTGGCAGAGACGTTGCATTGGTGTCATGGCAAGACAGACTACCACCTTCAGACGTACATGGGTTACATACCTGGCCCTGATGTTATGACGTGTGCCATGTTTATGAAGCTACATATGGGAGGTAGTATTTCAAGGTTCTCACAGTTTCCACCATACACGTCAACTATTGACTGGCCTAGCTGTTCTGTGGTAGGGTGCCACATGTGTTCTGCCTTTACATCTTTTTGGCCATTTATATACTAGTTATGCATATTTTATCTTATTTTGTTAATCCATCTTGGCAGGTATCAAATATCTTATCAACACAACTACTACAGTAAGTTACACTGTCGCACACTCCTACGAGTGATCATGTGAGGTATTGTAAGTAGTCTTTCACTTGACACCTTAGATTGTATATTTTTGGAGCAGTTGGGTAGACGGCTCACTACCCTTCGGTTATCAGCCCTCCTTTTTAGTTACATTTGCTCCACCTTTCTTATGGCTTCTGTTAGATTTCAGGGGTCACCAGGCAGGGGGTTATCCAGTATCAGGTTATTTCAGTACCCATTCTTTATTCACGTTGGATATAGATCTACTGTCATGATCCCTGTGGATTCATGGTCCTTTTTTGCCCACTCTTAGGCCTACCTTACAGGTCGGAATGGGCAATAGGCATCCGACATACACCTTATCATAGTCTCTCCTAAGCCCGACCACAAATGTAAGGCTATTGGTTAGCCTGGAGTTGTGGGAGGGGGCGGTTGGAGACATTTATACCAACCTCAATCCTTTCCTCGGGACTGCGCAGAGCTCCGACTGAGCTCTGTGTTACCCACCCAACCCATACCCCTTTCTCAGCTCTATCAATTTCATTCTTTTTCTTATACACGTGGGCCCACTCTTAGGCCTACCTTACAGGTCGGAATGGGCAATAGGCATCCGACATACACCTTATCATCATAGTCTCTCCTAGGCCCGACCACAAATCCAGTTTATTGAGACAAAGGCCTTTGAAATGTCCAATGACAACAGCACAGCATTTTTGGCCTTTCTACGGCTGTCGTCTAGCACTGAAAAAAACCCTCCTAAAACTATACCCAGTACCTCTTCCCAGGATAAACCCACACTGGTCTGTGTGGATCAAAAACAGCAAAAGTCTTCTAAGCCTATTCGCTAAAACTTTAGACAAAATGCTTAAATCAGTACTAATAAGCTTTATAGGCCTATAATTAACCACCTCCTCCTGATCCCACCCTGATTTCACTATCACAGAAATAAAACTCACATTTGTTTCCTTCTCCAGGCTCCCCCATCTTTAGAACCTCCTGAAAGTAATTAAGATGAGGGAGAAGTTCTTTTTAAAAAAGTTATAATACAGGCACGTAAACCCATCTGGACCTGGACTTTACTTGTTCTTCAAGTCCTTGATCACTTTTTGTATCTCATCCAACTCTACTGGTTTATTTAACTCTTACTGTCCTTTTCAAACTGGGAAGCTTAAACCTACTAAGAAAACTTTCAAAAGTATCCTCATTAAGAGAGATGGCAGCATAAGACAGTACCTCCTGGGCTTGTGTGACTTTAATTGCTTTTAAAACCTTTTTTATTTTATTTTTTTAATTATGGGATTAGTGGGCGAGCTACTACTCCTGCAGCTCCCTGGATGTCTCCAAAAAATAAATCTGGGAGATCTAAAAATCTCAAAAGGCACTTTGACCCCATTTCTCACTACACCTTACCTCACGAGAGGACTCTGTTGAAATGGCGCAGTCGGAATTAGCCACCAATTTCCGCAGCCTGGAACAACTTTGCTCGACTCAGCAGTACTCCATTAGTATGTTGCAGTACAAGCTCGATGATTTAGACAACAGGGAGCAAAGGAATAATCTTCACATCCGAAACATTCTTGAATCCACCCTGGCTAAGAATCTAATCTCGTTTCTTCAGTCCTTCTTCGCTCAGGTGCTCCAAAAACCTGAGGGGAGAGCCTGTGACACTTGACACAGCCCATAGAGCCTTACAGCCTCATGGGGGACCGTCAGATAGGCCTCGGAATATGCACTATTTCCGGGACAAAGAGGCTATCCTGGCTGCCTGTAGGGATAAGCAGTCTATTACTTACACGGGAATGGAGGTGCAGGACCTCTCCCCCTACACACTATACCTTCTACGACAGGTGAAGCCCCTCAGGGAGTATTTGAAACATCTCAACATTAAACAAGTGGGGTTTCCCTTTTCAGCTGATTGCACAACATGACTGAACGAGCATTACCCTGTCTGACCCTCAGGAGATTGGTGACTTTTGCACCGCTTTGAATGTTTGCCTTCATGACCCTCCGGAGCCAGCTAAGAGACTCCCTGAATTCCAGCTAGCTGCTAAACAGAGGCTCCAATGGCACTTTGTTTCCGTCCCACGCAGGGAGAAGCAACAGAGACCTCGAGGATGACGTTACTACTATCCCTACGTAGAACCCCCGGTTCTTTGAGGATTACCACATGTCCTTTTTCGTACGACCTTTCCGGGACTGCTCTATAGCCTCAGCTTGCATCAAGTGGAGATGTACTGTCACCTGCACCCACTACCCGCTTCTATACTTCTCAGCCCGCACAGTGGCTATTTGGACTGGCCCTTGCTGTGCCTTGATGTACTCTTCCAAGGACAGTCACTGTATGGGTATGATTCACGATACTGTGCATCTTGGTTGTAATCTGTTTCTCCAATGTGGCTAACCCTCTCCCCTGCACCGCCCCACTGTGTTTGTGTATTCCCTGTGTGTAAGGTTCCTGTCATTTGTGCCTGTGTTACCCTCTCTGTATGCCCCTTTATAGAGCAATCCCTATTAGCGTACTGGTACAGGGCAAAACAGGACCACCTCGGGCCTCGCGGTTCAGTCTCGGTCGTGGTGAGCGAGGCTTCTTTTTTGCTCGCCCCGCCTTCCTTCGTGGCCAGGGTCGACCATTGTGACGAGTACTTGGAGTCCCTGTGCTTGTTTGGTGGGCAGAGGGTGGAGTGGGTCCTGGTTGAGTTACTGTGTTGTTCATGTTATGATGAATGGGGTGAGTTGGGTACTGCTCGGCTTTGGCAGAGGCTGTGGTGACATGGAGGTCAGAGCCAGCTTGTATATTGGTGGCACTTGTGTTCTGACTCTGAGTCCTTGTGTTCCGAGGCCTCACCCACTACTGACCGCATATTTTGTTTAATCAGTTTATCTGATAAATGTGTTCTAGACGGGCCTGTCATATGTCACTTAGAGATGCCTTGCTCAGCATTATTATGATTACTTGCTTCTGACCACTGTCTAAGTTCCTCCTATAATGTTTTCACATTAGGTCTTATGTTTTGTTAGAGTCGCTGGATGACGATGCGGGTTTCTTCCTCGTACATTGGCTATCACTGTTGATTTCTCATTTACTCTTTTCTTTACTTTTATTTCTCTTTTTCCTTTTTTCTTTTCCTTGCTCTTGTCCTCTCTCCTTCCCTCCCCGGACTAACGGCATGGTCCTACATTGGGGACTGTCCTTATCCTGAATCTCTATGCCCCCCTTCCTGATTTAAAACAGTTTCTTATAATGTCAAGGGCCCAGAGAAATGATCCATGTTACTGAGGAAGCTTGTCAGATTTCGGTCGGATATTGAATTTTTTGCAGGAGATTAATCTGTTGAAGAAGAATCAACCTAAGCTAACGGCCTCATCGTCGGAGAAAAAATGAGGGGCAGCTATTATGGTTGGTAGACAGGGCCCCTGGGTTTGTTAGGGTGTTTTGGGGGATGCCCAGGGTCAATACCTCTTCCTCAAGGGAACTCTAGCTAATCTCCCGTTCACGATAGTCACTATTTATTCCCCTACCTCAGCCCATCTTCCCTTTTACCGCAAAACCCTACGGCCAGAAGCAATCGTCTGGCTCTTTCGCCCATCGCTCAGATGTCGTTGCGTCTGAATCTGTGACCTTTTATGGCAATCTTTACAACCTGGGGGCGGATGGGACTTCCCACACTCCGCCACCTCTGGCAGAGGCAATATCTTCCTTCCTTGCTCAGGCTGACATGCCTAGGGCTCCTGCAGTGTCTATCGCGGATTTGGAAAACCCCCATTACTATGAAGGAGGTCAAGTTGGCCTTGGGGTCCACTCCTACTGGAAGAAGTCCTGGGCCGGATGGCTTCTTGCTGCTCTATTATAAAACTTTCCTGGATCCTATTCTCCCTCCTCACATGATCACATTTTTTAATAGTATTTTGGATGGTAATTCATGGCCGGAGACTTCCCTCTGTGTGCATGTCACGGTCATACTGAAGCCTGGGAAACACCCATCAGAATGTGGCAGCTATAGGCCTATTTCCTTACTGAATAATGATTTAAAATTGTTCGCTAAGGTCTTGGCTGCTAGGCTCCAGATGCTGCTGCCGGCTTTGATTGTGCCAGCCCAGGCTGGTTTTATTCTGGGTTGAGAAACGAGGGATAATGTTATCTGGACTCTCTTTGATCCAAGTTGCCTCAGACTGGCATACACCATCCCTTTTGCTTTCTTTAGACACCGAGAAGGCATATGACCGGGTGAATTGGGCATTAATGGAGTCTGTTCTCAAGTGGATTGGGCTGCTTTGGCTAGATTGAGGTGCAGAGGCGGCCTGGCCATGCCAGACCTCACTCGCTACTGGCATGCGGCTCTGCTGCAAACACTTTTAGAGCTTTGTAGTGCTTCCCCTTGGAAAGAGCGACCAACGTTCTTGATGGCCCTATATCCCCAACTTTGCTTCCAGTAGCTCTTGTGGGCTTCCAGAGCCTCTCCGCCTGCATCGCTCTTGCGCCATTCGGTGGATAGTTATCTCAGACTTTTGGCAGAAATTTTCTGCATCACATGCACTTTCCCCTTTTCCTTCTCCCCTATATGCTATTTTCAGAAATCTAGACTTTTTGCAGGGACTTCAACAATCACAATTCTCTGCTTGGGAATCTACTGGTTTGGTTGACCTGGACCACCTATTCCTGGATCCAGCCTTTCTAGTCTTTTGCAGAACTTTGTAGAGCTACGGGCCTCCCCTCTTGCGAATTTTGGCAATACATGCAGGTGCGTCACTTTTTGAACTCCCAGCCCATTCAACTCTAAGCCCAGATCACTGACTCCCTTTGAAAAAACTAGCTCTTGCTGATAGGCCCATTCCCAGAGGCCTGTCGAAACTGTACTCCCTTATCAGCCTTGGGGAACAGGATTCCCACAATTTTCGCAGAAAAGCATGGGAATTAGATTTATCCACCTTAATATCTGACGCACAGTGGTTTATTTTACATACAATTAACTCTAGTTCAGAATATCGTCCTGAGGAAAACAATTATAAGTTACTGATGAGATGGTTAAAGGGATAGTAATACTACGCGATCGAGATAGTAAAAAAAAAAAAAAAATATTTCACTGAAATGGTCTTCTACGTGTGCTTGCAAACCAAGCAAATGTAGAAGACCATTTCAGTGAAATAATTATTTCACTAACACTATCTTGGCTCCGCTGCAGAGCTGTAAGCCTGTCGTACGACAGACTTCCCCTGCAGTCAGTACAACGCTGACTTCAGGGAGGGGTGAGGGAGAGGGGAAATTTGTTTCTGTTTTTCTCTCAAACCATAAAAGATTTTAGAGGTGAACCTGGGGGCAATTTAATTATTTTTTTAAAGAGCTACACTGTGGGCATTAGTAATATTAAAGAGAGAGGATTTTAGACTTACCTGTTGAATCCTTTTCTCTCAGTCCATATAGGTTACTGGTAACTTTGGGTAGGCGACCCCCCCCCCCCTTAAGTAGGCAGGAACAATTCTTGAATAGATGCTGGGTGGAGTCTACCTCCTTAGCTGCATCTAGCCACCCCTCACCAGAAAGATTTGAGACAATAACTAGTGACTAGGTAGTAAGAAGGGAAAAGAAGTCTCCTGTGAGCATGAACACAAAAGGACTCCCACGTTCAGTCACAGGACAGCCAAGCAGGGAGACCAGTAACCTATATGGACTAAGAGAAAAGGATTTAACAGGCAAGACTAAAATCCTCTTTTCTCTGTCATCCAATATAAGTTACTGGTAACTTTGGGATGTCCAACCATTGAGTTTCCCAGAGGTGGGAAGTAAGGCAAGGACCAGGCGCAGAGCCCCCAAAGTCACCAGAGCCTAAATGAACCATCAGATCATATACAGCCCAACAATAACAATGAAGTGTCAACGGACACAAAACCGGTACATAACCGCACCAGGAACATAGCACAGCAACTCGAGCCACCTGGGCTCAAAAGGGAAAGATCACTGAAGAGACAAGGAGAACATAGAAAGGCAAAACTGCCTCTAGGATCTTCCGTCCCAAACTGGCATCAGCCGACACCAGCACATCAACGCTGTAGTGCTTAGAGAAGGTGTGCACAGACAACCAAGTGGCAGACTTGCACAACTGATCAGCTGAGGCTTGATTCTTGTAAGCACAAGATGCACCAATGGATCTAGTCAAATGAGCCAAAACCCTAAATGGAACAGGCATCCTCCACAGTTCATAAGCCTTACAAATAGTAGACTTAATCCATGACGCTATGGTCACCTTGGATGCAAGTCTCCTTGCCCTGGGACCCTCAGGAATGACGAACAGGGTGTCAGACTGGCGAATAGACTCAGTGCGGTGTACATAGAACCGGAGACATTGCACCACATCCAACAAGTGAAGATCCCTTTCATTGTTGGATGTAGGGTCAGGAAAGAAGGAAGGCACCACAATCTCTTGATTAATGTAGAATTCAGAGACCACCTTCGGAAGGAACTACTGAGAAGTGCGAAGAACCGCCTTGTCTTTAGGAAACACCAAAAAGGGAGGTTTACAAGACAGGGTATGCAACTCTGCGACAAGGCAAACAGACAATAGCCATGAGAAAAGCTCTTTTCCAAGTCAGCATGAGTAGAGGAATAGTAGCGAAGGATTCAAATGGAGGGATCTGAAGGACGCCCAAAATCAAGTTAAGATCCCACTGAGGAATAGGGCTCTTAAAGGCAGGACGAGTATGAGCAACGCTCTGAAAGAAAACCTTGACATCAGGAAGGATAGCGATGTGTCTCTGAAAGAAGACAAAGTGCAGAAGTCTGAAAGGGGCTCAAACGGAGACCCTTATCCACTCCATCCTGCAGAAAGGACAGGATCGTTGGAAGATCAAATTCCTGGGAAAGATCCTTAGCACACCAGGAGAGAAAGGTGGATCAGACTATTTAGAGGAGACAGGCTTGCAGGCCCCAAGCATAGTGGTGCAGATGCAGTTTCTGCAACACCCTGTGTAGCATGCAAATGGGAGGAAAGATGTAAGCCAGAGGGAAGTGTCATGGGATCGACATGGAATCCACTGCCAGAACTAGAGGGTCCCTCCAGGGAGAGCAGAACGGAACCTTCCGATTGTGCCTTGTTGCCATCACATCGATGCAAGGAAGTCCCCCACTTCTGAACCATGAGGTTGAACACTTCGTGAGTCAGAACAGACACTTTGTGGACGATCTGGTGAGCCATCTCGTCCGTGAGAAACACCATAGCCTGTTTGTTGTTGAAGAGGAGACCCAGGAAGACTAATCTCTGAGATGGTACAAGGCTGACTTGCCTATGTTGAGGATCCATCTGGGATGAGTCAGTGCATGAATGCAGTCCTTGACCTGCCAGTGAAGGAGTTCCGGAGAGGGGGCAATCAAAAGCAAAGGAATTGAGATCCTTGAGGTTCAAAATCGGACAACAGCCACCTTCCTTCTTGGAAGCCACAAAACAGGTTGGAGTAAAACCCCAAACACATTATCCAGCACTGGAACCGGTTCCAGAACAACCTTGTCCAAAAGGGCGCAGTGGAAAAGATGGCACTTCTCTACTCCCTGAGGAGTATGAGAAGGAAAGAACCTGAACGGGATCCTGTACCCCTCTGACACAACTTGCAAAACCCACGGATCCTCCACGGTGTCTGTCTAGACACTGAGGAAGTGGCCCAAGTGGCCACCCATTGGAGCGTGGGGGCCGGGTTCGGCGAGTCATACCAAAGGAGGTTTGGAAGCCTTGGGCTTGGTGGAGGACTGCTTGGCCCTCCATTGTTGTTTGGGCTTGTAGGAGGAGCGAGGAGCCTTGGGAACCACATGGTTCATGGAGCATGCCTCAGCCTGAAAAAAACAGATTTCACTTGACTGGAGGCTTCTTACTAGGAACTAGGGCAGCAGGGTACTCTTACCCCCTGTGGCCTCACTAATGAGGTCCTTAAGCTCTGGCCTAACAAAGACATTCTCTGAAAGGTTAATGAAAGTAAGGTTCTCTTGGAAGTAGTGTCCGCAGACCAGATTTTAAGCCAAAGAGCCAGTCTCGCAACCACAGACAAGGTAGAGACCCTAGCCACCAAGCGGATGGAATCAAAGATAGCAGCAGAAACATGCTGAGCCTCAAATATGTTGGCGAGAAGCCACAACATGTCAGCAGCAGGAGCACCCTGAAGGACAGCCACAGTCAGTTGTTCCGTCCAAACTGCAATGGCCCTGTTCACCCAAGCCACATCGAACGTCTGACGCAACAAAGTGCCGGCCGTAGCAAAGATAGCCTTCAGGGAGGTCACAAGCTTCCTGTCAGTCCAGTCCTTAAGGACAGAAGATTCTGCCACAGGCAAAGCAGTGGACCTAAAGTTTAGAAACTGGAGTGTCAGCCTTGGGTGGATGAGCCCATAGAGCTAAGGCCGTTTCAGAAAAGGGGATACAGCTTAGCAAACTTCATTAGATACAGAAGGCTTCTTGTCAGGACACTTCCACTCATCAGACACAAGACAGTCAAGAGTGGGGTTCGGTGGAAAGCAGGTAGACTGCTTCTTAGGCTCCTGAAAGACATCGGAGGGGTCTGTAGGAGCCTCAGGAACCAAAGGAATGATTAACGTGGTTAATACTGCTCTGATCAGGCCCTCAGCCAAGGGATCAGGGTCTGCTTCACAGAGGACCCCAAAGAATTGGAAGGACACCACTACTGAACATTCCCCCCTCGTCTGAATCCACCAACCGTTCCTCCTCAGAGGAGTCGGATACGTCAGGCATACCCTGCGGTTTTGGCAGGGAAGACCTGATAGTAGTAGGGGGTTATCGGGGTTGGAAGACCCCCTGTAATTGGGATAGAAAGAGTGGTAACGTAGACCTTAGGTCTGTAGTAGTGTCCTTAAACTCTTGCATCCACAGTGGCTCTAGTGCATAGCTGGAGGTCCCTGTGGGAGACGCAGGGGCAGCAACTCATGCTGGGCATAAATGACCTGAATATTCTCTAGGCAACCCTGATTGACTTGAGGAGCAATGTGCAACTGGGGACACAGGCACCCCATTATCCTTAATCTTAGGTCTAGCCCCAAGTTCCAATGAAGATGACATTCTCACAGTGGCAAAACGTCTAACAGTGACTACTGGGGGCCAATGCTCGATGTGAGCAGATGTGTCTTGCCTTAGCTCCCACTCTGCAAGCATTTGCCACCCGCAAACCCACTATTTCTTGATCTGAAACCATGGGCAAATCCATTCAGAAAACCCCCAAGACCCATGGCTTGGCGGGGGACTCCAGGCCTGCTTCATCTCAACAGATGCATAAATACCTGATACCTCTCCGAACGGGGCCAGGCCTCAGCCTGCCACACCACCTACTCCACCTGATGCTGTTGATACCCCCCCGGGCTACTCTGATGGGGAGTTAGGTGGGGACCCCCTGCCCTCGATGGGTGTTGGCCCTGCGACAGGACAAGAAGGGCTGACCAAGGTGGACTTTGCGGCTTTCACCCTGCAAATCAGAAAGGACATTGCATCGGTGGTTGATCAGATACGTTCGGCTGTCGGAGACAAAGTCGCCAAGATCCTCAACGATCTGCGGCAGCAGGGGTCCAGGATTCAAGTGTTGGAACAGGACCATGCTACTTTACAAGCCTCCTTACAGGCCCTCAACTCCAGACTTACAGCATAGATAAAAAGTGGCAAATCAACTGTCTCTCCAAGTTATAGATATGGACAATCGTGGACGCAGGAATTGAGGATTTGGGGTATCCCAGAGTCGGAGGGACCAGACTACTCCCTCAGTTAGCGATTTAAATCTTTAACATTTTGGCGAGAGATCCCTCCTCAACCATTGTGCTAGACCACGCACACAGGGCATTGCGCCCTAAAAATCAATCAAACAACTCACAAGATATCATTTGTTGTGTGCACTCCTTCTGCCTGAAGGAAGATATATTGATGGTGGCCCGTAATAAGCGCTGTCTAGATTATAATGGAACACCTTTCCTAACTCTACCTGATGTCGCCTGGGCGACCCTACAACAGCGGAAACTCCTGGCACCCCTGGTTGATCTACTGAGAACTGCTGACATTCCATATCGCTGGGGGTTCCCATTGTCCCTCATGGTGCGGAGATATGGAGTTACCTATATAGTTCATGACCCAGGTGATGCGGAGTCCTTTTGTGAGGCCTCGGGGCTCAGTGTCCCCGAGCTGGTGAAGTGGAGGGAGATTGTCTCAGGAGATCCCCAGCTACAGCTCTTGGCCTTTAGGAATGCCCCATGGGAGCAGTGACCCCAACGTCGATGCCACCATCGGCAGCAGAGAAACAAGGCGGGCCAAGCTCAAGTAGGTTTCCAGGATCCGGAAGCCTGACCAACATGAGGGCCAATATCACTCTTTGGACCTTGAAGGTTTGATTCGACCCACATGTCTGCCCAGGGGACAACGAGATCACCACCCTTGTTGAAGCTGAGTTGACCCACTGTTACCTGCGGATGGTGATTGTACTATTCTACCTTCCTGAACTCTCCATGAGGGAGTCCCTCGACTTGGGATCCTAGTTATTTTGTCCCTCATGTTATGCTGTTACCCCGGAGGACATGATTACTGGTCTGGATTGTTGCCCTTTGACCTGTTTGCTGGTCTACCCTTGGGACGCTGTACGGTACGGTGAGGCAGGCCTCCAGCACCCTGAGAGAGACATGGGGCTCATATATGCTGCATAGACCGGGGGGGGGGGGGGGGGGGGAGTTCTCAGTTTTGGGGTAATTTACTTGAAAAAGTTTTCTTGTTTGATGCATGTAAGGATCTTGGGTAGTGCCCTCGGTGGGGGGAGGCCTGGGCCAGTGCCCCTCTTCCATTTTTACTGCCTCCACATTCATTGGATATATTACTGGGGATACCCTCTCCCAACTCTTTCCTTACTGCATATTGTATGAGATGTCTACTGCTCTATCCATTGTTGGGGTCTAGCGATGGGGGGGTGCAGTTGAGACTGGCCCCTTTCTAGATGGTACACCTAGGAGTGCTCTCACATAGGGGATGTCACTTTACTGCCAGGTTGGGTTCCCTCCCATCTGGATGGGGAGTCCCCTTGCTTGTCACTTTACCCCCTGCCCCAGCCTAACGGCATCCCTGCTTACCCTCTATTGCCTCCAGCCGTCTGGTACGTTGTCTATCACAGATACTCCATCCTTGAGTCCTCAGAGTGACATTTTCCCTGAACCGCTGGGACCTTGTGGGGGGGACGGAGGGGAGTGGGAGTTGTTTACGTACATGCATATGTTGTACATGCCTCTCTTTTATTGTGCCATTGGGTATGGGGGGGGGGGGGTTTCTGATGTTGGGAGGGGGCTCCTCCTCGGGGAGTGACTAGACTGGGACGTTATTCACCTCTTCCACCTTTGTCGGCGGGGGCTCCTTGCCCATTATGGTTTTCAGTTGGTTGGGCTTGTTCTATTCTATTGTCTCCAATGGAGAGTTTACGTCCCCCTCCATTAGCTTGGCCCTGTCTGGTCCTTACCTGATGGAGTTACAGTGGTGGAGAGGGTGTTTGTTTCCCGGGCCTGCTGCTTTCCCGGGTACATTCCCCCGATTTCAGGCCTACTTATGTTGCCTATTTATGTCACTTCTTTTTGTTTATGGGTTTGCTTATTCCTATGTGGCTCACTTCTCCTGTGTGGAGAACCATGATGCCTTCTAATGGTTCTGACTGCTCACGGAGGGGAGATGGGTGTACGCTGGGTGATACATGAGTGTCATATGGTGTCCTTGGGACCCCCACTACGCATTTGTGTCGCCAAGCACAGGGGGCTGAACTCTCAGTTGTTTTCTCAGCCTGTACGGACAAAGAGAAAAGGATTTAACAGGTAAGACTACAATCCTCTTTTTTCTGTCGTCCAATACAGGTTACTGTTAACTCAGGCATGTCCAACCATTGAGTTTCCCAGAGGTGGGAAGGCAAGGACAAGGCGCAAGGCCCCCAAAGTCACCAGTGCAGATATGAACCATCAGATCACAGATAGCACAACAAAACAACTGAAGTGTCAACAGACACTGAACAGGGGTAACACCCCAACTGTTACATAGCACACTGAACTAGAGCCAACAGGGCTCAATAGTGAAGGAAGCACCAAGAACCAAAGGAAATCCTAGACAGGCAAGAGTGACCCCAGGATTTTCCTCCCAAAGCTTGCGTCAGCCGATGCCAGCACATCAACACTGTAGTGCTTCGAAAAGGTGTGCACAAACGACCAAGTGGCCGGCTTGCATAACTGATCAGAGGAGGTCTGATTCTTGTAAGCCAAAGAGGGCCCCAATAGATCTTGTAGAATGAGCCGTGACCCTGAAAGGGACAGGCTTCTTCCTCAGCTCATAAGCCTTACGAATAGTGGACTTGATCCAAGAAGCAATAGTCAGTCACTTTGTATGCAGGTCTTCCCGCCCTAGGACCCTCAGGAATGATAAACAGCACATCTGACAGACTCAGTGCGATGTACATAAAACTTGAGACAACACACCACATCTAACAAGTGAAGATCCATTGCCTTGTCAGAGGTTTGGTCCAGGCAGAAAGAGGGCACCACAATCTCCTGATTGATGTGGAACTCAGAGACCAACTTCAGGAGAAACTCTTGAGAATTGCGAAGCACCGCCTTGTCCTTGTGAAAGACCAAATAGGCTGGTTTACAGGACAGAGCATGTAACTCCCCGACATGGTAGACAGACAATCGCCAGGAGGAAGGCCATTTTTCACGTCAAGAGGCGTAGAGGGATAGTAGCCAAAGACTCAAATGGGGGGCGCTAAAGAATGTCCAAAGCCAAGTTAAGATCACACTGAGGAGCAGGAATCGTAAAGGCAGGACGAGAATGAGCAACACCCTGGAAGAAAACCTTAACATCAGAAAGGATGGAAATGCGCCTCTGGAAGAAAACAGAAAGCGCAGAAGTCTGAACCTTAAGGGAACTCAAACTGAGGCCCTTATCCACACCGTCCTGCAAGACGGCCAGGACCGTAGGAAGAACAAAATCTTGAGACAGGTCCTTGTCAGTACACCAAGGCAGAAAAGTCGACCAGACACGAAGGTAGATCTTGGAAGAAACAGGTTTGCGGGCACTGAGCATAGCAGCCACCACACCTGAAGAGAACCCTTTCTTCTTCAATATTGAGGATTCAATTTCCAAGCCGTCAAAGCTAGCTGATGAACAGCCTCTTTCCACAGGTAACCCTGTAGAAGATCCGGACGGTAAGGGAGCCGAAATGGCTCCGCCACAGACAGATCCAGAAGCTCCGGAAACCAAGACTGACAAGGCCAGTAGGAAGCAATCGGAACAACTGGACAACTCTCCAGTCGTAATTTCCCTAACACCCTGTGAAACATAGGGAGGGGAGGAAATATGTAGGCCAGAGGGAATAACCAAGGAATGGACATTGCATCTACCACCAGAGCACAGGGTCTCTCCACCAAGAGCAGAACCTAGGTACCTTCCTGTTGTCTCTTGACGACATCAGGTCGATGTAAGGAAGACCCCATTTCTGAACAATGAGGTTGAACACCTCTGGATGTAGCTCCCATTCTCCGCTGTCCACTGTGTGTCGACTGAGGAAGTCCACCATGACATTATCTACGCCAGGAACGTGCACTGTGGAAATAGCAGAAATGTGATCTTCTGCCCAGGACAAAATAGCCTTGACCTGTAACCAAGCGGCGAGACTTCTTGTTCCGCCCTGCTTGTTTATGTAAGCCACGGCCGTGGAGTTGTCAGACTCTATTCGGACACTCTTCCAACAGATGTTCAATGTCGAAGGGCAGGAAATATCGCCCGAAAATGTTGATCGGAAGGAGGAATTCTTCCGGAGACCACCGACCCTGAGCGCTCAGGCGACCCAGGACCGCTCATCAGCCGGAGAGGCTGGCATCTGTTGTCACTGTGGTCCAGAAGGATACCAGGAAGGACTGAACTGAAAAATTTGGTAATACAAATAAATGACAAGATTATACATATATTTAAACACAAAATTAACTTCAAACCTGAAGTTAATGGATACAATAAATTAAGATACCTATAAAGTGATACAACAATACATATCATGTACATGTGATATTAAAGATTCAACAATGAAACTAAAATTGACCAAATGATAATGTAAATTTTAGTTTAATTGTCGAATCTTTTAGATCACATGTACATTATACGTATTGTTGTATGATTTTATTTATATGTATCTTAATTTATTGTATCCATTAACTTCAGGTTTTAAGTTAATTTTGTGTTACTTAATTATATGTATAATCTGGTCACTTATTTGTATTACCAAATGTTTCAATTGTCTAAATTAATTTTAGATTGATAGATCAGTTAGTATACAAGTTCATTATTCCTGGGTCGCAACCTTTTGCCCCTGATGGAGCAGACCGATGTCTGTGAAAACGTTTGGGCCTTACACACAGAATTGCACTGTGGTACCGGGACTCCTCCACGCCCCCTGCAAATTTTCTCCCGCCTCTCATCAGGCCCGCAGCGTTTTGGACGCACTTCTCCATGAGGTACATTACTTCTAGCGGGTAGCGCCACTTTTGCATCTGTTCACCCATTATAGTTTCTCCTCCACTATCCCCCTTATCGGGTGCGGATTGCAACAGAGACACTGTTTATTCCATCTATACCAACTGAAGACACCAGATCCGGAGTTTATGAACTACATCTTGTTGGACCTGACAAAGGAGAGCAGGACGACGCAGTTCGTTGGCTAACAAGGGAGGGAGACCCGTTTGATGAGCTATAAGCCCAAGAAGGGCTATTGTGAGTGCAATTTATTATTATTTTTTTAATGGTTTTTTACCATTAAATTGCTACACTTAGATACTTATTATCTCTCTGTGTTATGTGAGCTGTTTTGAGTATTTTCAGATCCAGCTTCTATGATGGAGATGAATTTTCCCACTAGAGAGGACAGCTTCTTGGCTGGAACTGGATCTTAAGCCAGAACCGCAGAAACCCTGTGTGCAATCTGGTGAGCCACCTCGTCTGTGAGGAACACCATGCTCTTCTGAGTGTCAAAGAGATGGCCCAGGAAAGACTAGACACTGGGATGGGATAAGATCTGACTTGTCCAAGTTGATGATCCACCCGTGATGGGTGAGAACATGAATGCATTGCTGAATCTGTTTATGAAGAAGTTCCGCAGAAGGGGCTTTCAGAAGCAGGTCGTCCATGTATGGAGTAACTCTGACGCTGTTCCGGTGGAGGACAGACACAAAGGCTCCCAGGACACGGATGAAGACCTGAGGAGCTGTCGTCAAACCAGATGGAAGAGCTGAGAACTGAAAATATCCCCAGTCGCAGGCAAACCTGGGGTACTGCCGGCTCTCTGGATGAACTGCAATGTGTAAGTACGCATCCTGAAGATTCAGAGAAGCAAGGAATTCCCCCGGACACATGGCAGCAATCTCCGTCAATAAAGACTCCTAATGATGAGTCCGGATCACAAAGGAATTGAGATCCTTCAAGTCCAAAATGGGATAACAACCGCCATCCTTCTTGGAAACCACAAAGGTTTGAGTAAAAACCCATACCTCTGTCCTGAACTGGAACCAGCTCTAGAAAGTCCTTCTCCAGAAGAGCCTGAACAGTGCCAAACAGTTTCTCTGCTCCCTGAGGCGTGTGAGACGGAAGAAAGCGTAAGGGAGAGAGAGACACAAATGGGATCCTATACCCTTCCGTCACCACCTGTAAAACCTATGGGTAAGTCACTGAACCCTACTAAATGCTGTGATAGTGTCGCGAACTACCACCAACAGCAGAGCGTGGACCTGGGTTCGGTGAGTCCTGCTGAAGGCGGCTTGGAGAAGACCTTGGGCTTCTATTGTTGTTTGGGCTTGTAGGAGGTACGCGGATCTGAGGGAACCGTCTGGTTCGCTGGACGGAATGGAAATACGAATTACGTTTAAGCGGCAATTTCTTCCTGGGAACCAAGGGTAGAAGAGTACTATTACCCCATGTGGCCTCACTGATCAGATCCTTAAGATCTGGCCCAGACAATGAGGTACCCTGAAAGGGTAGGGAGGGCAAGGCTTTCTTTCAAGTAGTGTCAGCAGACCAGATCTTGAGCCAAAGAGCTTGTCTGGCCACTACAGACATGGTGGAAACCCTAGCCACCAAACGGATGGCATCAAATAAGGCAGCAGAAATAGTGCTGTGCCTCAGAAATGTTGGCGAGAAGGCGCAACTTATCTGAAGTAGGAACATCCTGACAGACAGTCCAGGTGAGCTGTTCAGTCCAGACCGCAATGGCCCTGTTCACCCGTGCAGCAGCGAATGCTGGACCCATGGCAGAACCAGCAGTGGCAAAAATGGACTTGAGAGAGACCTCAAGTTTCTTGTCAGTCCAGTCCTTCCGAGCAGACGCATCAGAGACTGGTAAGGCAGTAGACAGATAGCCTGGAAATAGGAGCATCCACTTTTGGAGGATGAACCCACTGAGTAAGTGCGGTCTCAAAAAAGGGATAAAGCCTGGCAAATTTCTTGGACGCAGAGGGTTTCCTGTCCGGGATTTTCACTCCTCAGACACAAGGCGGTCAAGAGTGGGGTTAGGTGGAAAGTAAGGGACATTTTAGGCTCCTGGAACACATCAGAGGGGTCAGAAGGAATCTCCTGAACTAAGGGAATGTTAAGAGTAGTCAAGACAGCCCTGATCAGGCCCCTCAGCGAAGGGTTCAGGATCAACCTCAAAAGGACCCCAAAAAAAACAGAGGAGCCCACAGCAGAACATTCCTCAACATCTGACTCCACCAGCAGTTCCTCTTCAGAGGAATCTGACATGTCAGGTACTCCCTGAGGTTGGTGCAGGGAATACTTGACTGAGGAGGGGGCCTGCCAAGAATGAAAGACCCCCTGTAACTGGGATGGAAAGAGCTGCAATGTGGACCTAAGGTCCCTAGTAGCAGCCTTGAACTCTTGCACCCAAACTGCCTCTAATGCATGGCTGGAGGTCCCAGGGACATCAGAACATGCTGGGCATAGGTGACCAGAGAATTCTCTAGGTAGCCCTGAGTGACAGGAAGAGCAATGCACAATGGGGGATACAGAGACCCCAACCTCCTTAGTCTCAGATCTGGCCCCAAGTTCCAGAAGTATAGACATTCACAGTGTCAAACAATCTAACTGTATAAGAAATCACCCAATTATAGTGTGTAGGATTAAAGTTTCACCCCAGAAATCAGACGAAGGGTTAATCAGCAGAGGAGAGGAGTCCAAGCCCTGCGTAGGATACTCGTTCTGAAGGAGCCCAAAATGACTGCCACGGCGGGAGCCAATCAGAAACGAGGGCGCGAAGCAAGCATTCATGGGAAATGTAGTTTTCCCAGAAAAGTACCTCAAACAGTGCCAGAAGCCCCCTGAGCCCCCACCACACTAGAACATGAACCAGATGATAGAGCAAGGGCAGACAAGTAAAATGTGCCATCTCTGAAGTCGCTAGGTTAAACGACTGCAGAGATATGTCCCAAACAGTACAGTCCCATAGAAGTGAATGGAGCAATGGTGTGTGTCTAGCATTAGAACAGGTTAGGACACCCAAAAAAACACTAAACCAGTAGGAAAAGTGTTCGAAACCCCACCCCCCAAAAAAAATGCCAATCCAGCAGCTAAAGGGTTAAGTTACCACATAAACCTGCTCCAAAACACCCAACAGACCAATGAGTGTAGGAGTGTGCAACAGGAACTCCAAATGAAAACAACCCTGTGCGGAGGGGCACTCTGGGACAAGTGCACCAGCAGCACTCAAAGGGTTGCTCACCTTTCCTGAAGATCTTCTGTCATCATATTGCCATGTAGTAAGTAGTAACCTCAGTGGGTAACTCCTGGGGAAGCACTTGGAATCAAGATTTCCCCCCTCAGGGCTCGAGGTCCACAAAAAAGCACCTGGATACTGACCTAGCCACATCTAAGGGCATTGTCAGTTATGGTAATCCGCCTAATGGTGGTATTCCATATCTAACAGAAAAATATAAAAAAAACTTTCTAAAACTATAGCAGAACTGATCTCTTGCCTGTGTTATCTTCACCAAGGAACAAATCTTTCTGGAGCTGGTTGGCTAGCTGCAGCCAAGGAGGGAAGGTAGGCTCCACCCCCTGCAATCAATTCTATAACTGTTCCTGCCTACTTAAAGGGGCGGATAACCTAGCCAGAGTTACCAGTAAATCCTTTTCTCTTAGTCCATACAGGTTACTGGCAATTTTGGGTAGGCGATCAGCCCCTTTAATTAGGCAGGAACAATTCTGAGAAGTGACTGCTGGGTGGAACCTACCTCCTCTCCTTAGCTTGCAGCTAGCCAGTCCCCAACCAGTAAGATTTGCAGACTAACTATTGACTAGGTAGTAAGAAGGTAAAGGAAGACTCCTGTGAGCATGAACCCGAAAGGACCCCCACGTTCTGCCACAGGAGAGCCAAGCATGGTCCCTTGACAAGGTGGGAGACCAGTAACCTGTATGGACTAAGAGAAAAGGATTTAACAGGTAAAGTCTAAATTCCTACTTTCTCTGTTGTCTAATACAGGTTACTGGTAACTTTGGAATGTCCAACCATTAAGTTCCCCAGGGTGGAAGAAAAGCAAGGACCAGGCACAGGCCCCCAAAGTCACCAGAGCACCAATGAACCTACAGATCATGAATAGCTCAACAATAACTGAAAAGTGTCAACTGACACTAAACAGGGGTAAAAACAAACCCCATGAACTGTAACACAGCACACTGAACTAGAGCCAACAGGGCTCAAAAGTAAAAGAGTACTGAGACACTAAAGAGATCCTAGACAGGCAAGGCTGCCTCCAGGATCTTCCTCCCAAAGTCCATCCACACAACAGTGTTTAGCAAAAGTATGCACAGATGACCAAGTGGCCGTCAACTGATCAGCAAAGGCCTGGTTCTTGTAGGCCCAAGAAGCCCCAACAGACCTCGCAGAATGAGCCATGACCCTGAAGGGAACAGACTTCTTCCATAGTTTGTAAGCCTTAAGAATCGTGGACTTGATCCAAGAAGCAATGGTTACCTTGGAAGCAGGCTTCCCTGCCCTAGGACCTACAGGAATGACAAAAAGTGTCAGACTGCCTCAAGGACTCAGTGCAATGCACATAGAACTGGAGACAACGAACATCCAACAGATGAAGATCCCTCACTGTCAGAAGTAGGGATAGGACAGAAGGAAGGAACCACAATCTCCTGATTAATGTGGAACTCAGCTACCACCTTCAGGAGAAACTCTTGTGAGGTGTGAAGCACCGCCTTGTCCTTGTGAAAGACCAAAAAGGGTGGTCTACAAGACAGGGCATGCAGCTCCGCAACTCGGCAAACAGAAACAATCGCCAAGATACTTAGAGGAATGGTAGCCAAAGACTCAAAAGGAGGATGCTGAAGTACTCCCAAGACCAGGTTAAGATCCCACTGAGGAGCAGGGGACGTAAACACTGGACGGGTATGAGCAACACCCTGTAAGAAACCATTGATATCAGGAACGATAGCAAGACATCTCTCAAATATAGAGAGAGCAGAAGTCTGAATCTTAAGAGAACTCAGACTGAGACCCTTATCCACACCATCCTGGAAGAAGGAAAACTGTAGGAAGGTCAAAATCCTGAGATAGTTCTTTGTCAGCACACAATGAGAGAAAGGTAGACCAAACACAATGGTAAGCCTTAGAGGAAACAGGCTCAGGGGCACCAAGCATAGTAGCCACCACACCAGAAGAAAATCCCTTCTTCAAAATTAAGGATTCAATCTCCATGCCATCAAAGCCAGACTATGAACGTCTTCCTTCCAGAGGTAACCCTGTAGAAGAAGGTCCAGACGGGCGGAAAGACGAAGAGGTTCTGCCACTAAGAGGTCCAGAAGCTCTGGAAACCAAGCCTTTCGAGGCCAGTATGGAGAAATCAGAATGACTGGGCTGCACTCCAGCCACAGCTTCCGTAGCACCCTGTTCAACAGGGGAACAGGAGGAAAGATGTATGCCAGTGGAAATATCCATGAGATCAAGAAGACATCCAGCGAGAGCAGAACACTGGAATCTTCCTTTTGTGCCTGGTTGCCATCAGGTCGTTGCAAGGAAGACACCACTGCTAGATGAGGAGGTTGAACACCTCTGGATGTAGTTCCCACTCTCTGCTGTCCACCTCGTGCCGACTGAGGAAGTCTGCCGGAATGTTGTCTACGCCAGGCATATGAACTACGGAAATGGCAGGGACATGCTCCTCTAACCATGATAGAATAGCCTTCACCTCTAGCCAGGCTGCGAGACTTCTTGTGCCGCCTTGCTCGTTGATGTAGTCTACCGCTGTGGCGTTGACCGACTGCATCCTAACTGGGCAATCCTCCAGGTGCTGTGACACAGCACCTGGAGGATTGCCCAGTCAGGGTGCAGTCGGACAACGCCACAGCGGTAGACTACATCAACAAGCAGTGATGTAGGGTGATGTAGGGTATGAAATACCGCCTGAAGCTCCAAGACATTTATGGGAAGGAGAGATTCCTCCCACAACCACTGGCCCTGAACACTCAAGTGCCCCAGCACCGCTCCCCATCCGGAGAGGCTGGAATCCGTTGTCACTGTGGTCCAGAAGAGTCTGCCCTTCAGGAGATTGTTCAGGTTGAGCCACCACGAGAGGCTCTGCTCCACGTGAAGGAGCGATAGGGATCTGTCCAGGAGATCTGAACAGCCCTTGCAGGTCAGGATCAGAAACCTCTGAAGTTCCCTGGTGTGAGCCATGGCAAAAGGGACTGCTTCTATGGTGGAAATTAACTTCCACACAAAGGATGACAACTTCTTGGCTGGAACTGGATCCTGAGACAGGATAGCCTGGACCTTCAGTGTTATCTGATGAGCCACGTCGTCCGTGAGAAATACCATCCCTTCCAGAGTGTCAAAGAGAAGGCCCAGGCTTGTCCAAGTTGATGATCCACCCCTGATGGGAGAGTATGCACCTACTGGTGAAGGATGTCCGGAGAAGAGGCCTTCAGAAGGAGGTCGTCCATATACGGAGTCACCCTGATGCTGTTCCGATGAAGGACAGAGATCAATGTTCCCAGGACTCTGTTGAACTCTCAAATTATCGATAGGCACTGGAAACTATTTCAATGGCTGCGCTAAATATAAATATCCATCAAATGACGGGGTGCACTCAAAAGCCAACAGAAACTATTTAACCCAAATGCAGAAGTTCCAGGGAGAACAAACAGTTGTGTCCCCCCTGACTAACTACAAAAAAAAGCGGCTATATAAATGAGGCAGTCCGTAGCCAAACAAGGTGTTTCTAATACAAATATATCAATTTTATTCAAATACAAGGAATATACCAATTTTAATAAAAGCAATTAAAACCATACAGGTCCGGAACAGAACCTATGATCCAAGTATCAATGATCAATACAAATATATATTCATATCTAATCCATACAGAGCTGTTAAACATGTACCTAAAACAAAAATTGTTAGGATACAACAGATCACAAAGGAGTAGGGTTACTTATCCTCAACCTCCACATGTACACAATGCTCTTAGACAGGACCATCAAAAAATAAAGAGTGGATCCACAGGTGCTATCCGGACCATTAACCCTACCCCACGCGTATCGCCATACTGGCTTCGTCAGGGGCTTAACGGTCAAACACTAACACACAAATCTATAAACACTCAGAGGACCAATGAGAGCGAGGTGGTAACGTCACATGGTCTACTTTAAAATGATCTAAAACAAGATCTAAAATATCTGAGTATCGATATTCAATTACTCAAATCCCATGCCAAGACCATCTCACTCATTTTTTGGGCTGGAAAAGACTAAAGATAAACACATTGCGATGATCTGTAGTACAGAGCGTCTCCTTACCCATATCGCTATCTTATGTCACATGACTCACTCGTGTGATCACGCCGCACTGAGAGAAAAGTAAAATGTCGCCTAATAAAAACTTTATCGATAATCGGACACCTTTAATATCTACTATTCTGTTGAACTAATGGCGCATTGGGAGAAATGGAAAAAAGACGCAAACACTGATAATACCAATAATAATATATTAATATGTGACGCATCATACCTCACGTGATTCCTTGCCGACACACTGATCCCTTCCAATAATCTTAAAGTAAAGAGAAGATAGACAACACAGCAGGCACGTCATGCCCCACGTGATTCTTTACCGATGCGCTGATCACATGATCGCAAGGAAGTAAGAAGCAGAAAGCGAAGAAACCGACCAAGAACACATGGAAAGGCGAAAGCCTTTCAAACAATCATCACTCCACCATCTCTTAAACAATCAAAGAATTAGTCACAAAAAAGGAATAACAAAACTTATAATATTCCTAATTAATAATTTAGCTCTTCTCTCAAAAATATACATAGGTAAGTGCAAATGTTATAGTCACATAAATAAATATCTAAAGCATAAGTCCATCCCTTTCTTTATCAGGAAACCCACCTGGAATACCCAAGTTTTTATTTATTGCCCATAAAAAAGTCCTCTGAGTGTGCAAAAATTAGTACTATCGTAATATAAACATCATAGGACATGGAATCTGATTATACACCAAATTGTTACATGGCAATAAATCTGATTATACACCAAATTGTTACATAAATGTTGGCTAAAACCTCCATATCTCAAAACACAATATATACAGGAACAGTTTTATCATTCCAAAGACTGGACATTACACCCCAAGGAAAAGGGACTCCATCATAATATGTGACTTTTGTACATCTAACATCTGGATGTGTCCATCATAAGCAACATTCATGATTGTTTTTCATATTGGATGTCGTTAATTTACAATGATAGGATGTAGTTATTTTGGATACAGGTTTTAGTTAGGAGTCTTACATGTATAATGATTATAGTATACTATGATTCTACTAACTATGGGGTAATAGGGGTGTAATAGCTTATATATAGTTAGGAGATCTGAGTTTGAAACTATGCTTTGTGATATTCCTTGGACTGGACTGTGTTTTTTGAGGCCTGGAGCCTGGGATACTGTAGGTGCCGTGACAGTTGTTGCGGCGCTTTGGTATGCCATGTTTATCCTGTGGTCCTTGAACATATTCCAGTCTTTGGAATGATAAAACTGTTCCTGTATATATATATATATTATGTTGTGTTTTGAGATATGGAGGTTTTAGCCAACATTTATGTAACAATTTGGTGTATAATCAGATTTATTGCCATGTAACAATTTGGTGAATAATCAGATTCCATGTCCTATGATGTTTATATTACGATAGTACTAATTTTTGCACACTCAGAGGACTTTTTTATGGGCAATAAATAAAAACTTGGGTATTCCAGGTGGGTTTCCTGATAAAGAAAGGGATGGACTTATGCTTTAGATATTTATTTATGTGACTATAATATTTGCACTTACCTGTGTATATTTTTTGAGAGAAGAGATAAATTATTAATTAGGAATATTATAAGTTTTGTTATTCCTTTTTTGTGACTAATTCTTTGATTGTTTAAGAGATGGTGGAGTGATGATTGTTTGAAAGGCTTTCGCCTTTCCATGTGTTCTTGGTCGGTTTCTTCGCTTTCTGCTTCTTACTTCCTTGCGATCATGTGATCAGTGCATCGGTAAAGAATCACGTGGGGCATGACGTGCCTGCTGTGTTGTCTATCTTCTCTTTACTTTAAGATTATTGGAAGGGATCAGTGTGTCGGCAAGGAATCACGTGAGGTATGATGCGTCACATATTAATATATTATTATTGGTATTATCGGTGTTTGCGTCTTTTTTCCATTTCGCCCAATGCGCCATTAGTTCAACACAATAGTAGATATTAAAGGTGTCGTTCGATTATCGATAAAGTTTTTATTAGGCGACATTTTACTTTTCTCTCAGTGCGGCGCGATCACACGAGTGAGTCATGTGACATAAGATAGCGATATGGGTAAGGAGACGCTCTGTACTACAGATCATCGCAATGTGTTTATCTTTAGTCTTTTCCAGCCCAAAAAATGAGTGAGATGGTCTTGGCATGGGATTTGAGTAATTGAATATCGATACTCAGATATTTTAGATCTTGTTTTAGATCATTTTAAAGTAGACCATGTGACGTTACCACCTCACTCTCATTGGTCCTCTGAGTGTTTATAGATTTGTGTGTTAGTGTTTGACCGTTAAGCCCCTGACGAAGCCAGTATGGCGATACGAGTGGGGTAGGGTTAATGGTCCGGATAGCACCTGTGGATCCACTCTTTATTTTTTGATGGTCCTGTCTAAGAGCATTGTGTACATGTGGAGGTTGAGGATAAGTAACCCTACTCCTTTGTGATCTGTTGTATCCTAACAATTTTTGTTTTAGGTACATGTTATCATGTTTAACAGCACTGTATAGATTAGATATGAATATATATTTGTATTGATCATTGATACTTGGATCATAGGTTCTGTTCCGGACCTGTATGGTTTTAATTGCTTTTATTAAAATTGGTATATTCCTTGTATTTGAATAAAATTGATATATTTGTATTAGAAACACCTTGTTTGGCTACGGACTGCCTCATTTATATAGCCGCTTTTTTTGTAGTTAGTCAGGGGGGACACAACTGTTTGTTCTCCCTGGAACTTCTGCATTTGGGTTAAATAGGCCTCTGTTGAAGACTTGAGGAGCCGTGGTCAAGCCAAAGGGGAGGGCAGAAAACTGTAAATGCCCTCGGTCGCAGGCAAAGAGGAGGTACTGCCGACTCTCTGGATGAATGGTGATGTGCAGATAGGCATCTTGACGATTCAGAGAGGCCAGAAATTCCCCAGGAGACATGGCCGCTATCACTGTGCGCAGAGACTCCTGGCGGTATTGGCATCTGACCACAAATGAGTTGAGATCTTTCAGATCCAAAATGGGGTGACAGCTGCCGTCCTTCTTGGAAACCACAAAGAGGTTGGAGTAGAATACCAAGCACCTCTCCTGATGGGGATCTGACTCCAGGACCACCTTGTCCAGAAGGGCCTGTATAGCTTCTTCGAAAAGCCGGCACTTTCCTGCTCCCAAAGGAGAACGAGAAGCAAAGGTTCTGGGAGGAGGAAAAGAGGTGAAGGGAATCCTGTACCCCGTAGCCACCACCTGTAAAACCCATGGCCCTGCTACAAAGGCCTGCCAAACAGAGACAGTGGTGTAAGCAGACACCTACCTGCGGGTGGGGACCCAGGTTCGGTGAGTCATGCAGAAGGAGGTTTGGAAGCTTTGGGCTTCACGGAGAACTTGGATCTCCATTGCTGCTTAGGACTGGATGAGGAGCAGAGCCTGAGGGACCGTCTGGGTCTCTTGGCGCTCGTCTGCTTGAAAGGGACGAAAAAGCAGATTCCTTTTGACAGGAGCCATCTTCCTCAGGACCACTGACAGGCGTGTACTCTTCTATTAAAGGGGCGGTGGCCTACCCAAAGTTCCCAGTAACCTATATTGGACAACAGAAATTTCCCTGGACACATTGCTGCAATGACAGTGCGCAACGATTCCATTTTGTAGAGAAAATGGACCACAAAAGAACTGAGGTCCTTGAGGTCTAGGATAGGGCCGCCATCCTTCTTGGGAACTAAAGAAGTTTGAATAAAAACCTAAACCTCTCTTTTGTGGAGGTACTGGAGTCAGGACTCCCTTGTCCAAGACAGCATGCACCTCCTATTGAAAAGAATTAACTTTTCTTGACCCAGAGGGGAACGAGAAAGGAAGAATCTGAAGGGAGGCAGGGATACAAAATGAATCCTGTAACCTTCTGAAACCACCTGTAAACCACTAATCTGGAACACAGCATGCCCAAATGTTTGAAAAATGCTGCAGGAGACAACCAATAGGGTGATGCGGACCAGGGTTTGGCAAGTCATGCCAAAGGAGGTTTGGTGGAGGAGTGCTTGGACCTCCACTGCTGCCTGAGCTTGGAGGTGGAGCACTGGCCTGAGACCCACCTGGATTCGGCCTTTTCACTTCACTTCAGCAGGGACGAAAAATATGCTGCTTCCTCCCCAGATTAGGGCATTTGAGAACCTGAGGCAACAAAGTGCTCTTACCCCCGGTGGCCTCACTGGTCATATTCTTCAGTTAAGGCCCAAAAAGAGACGTACCACGAAAAAAGGGAGAGAAATGAGCGAGTTCTTAGACAATAAGTCAGCAGATCAATTCTTAAACCACAGAGTGCGTCTGGTAGCAACAGAAAAGGCAGAAGCCTTCCCCTCTTTCCCTCTAGCCTGACAGTGTCAAAGAGGGCATCAGTCAAAGTTCAGAGCCTCAGACATGTTGGCTAAAAGTCCTCATTAGAGGCACCTTTATGGACAGCTTCAGTAAGCTGTTCAGTCAAAACAGCAATGGCTCCGGTAACCCACACAGAAGCCAAGGCAGGCCTCATGCTCAAGGAGACACCTATGGCAGTGAAGGTAGACTTCAGGATAGCCTCAAGCTTCCTATTTAAATCCTTATGCAGCATGGCATCCACCAAGGGTAAAGCAGTGGATTTGGACTGGGAACAGGGGGAACAACCTAAGGAGGTGTAGCCCAATGAGCCAAGGCTGCATCAGAAAAGGGATACAGCTTAGAGAATCTCTTGGAGAGAGCAAGATGCTTGTCTTGAGTCTTCCACTCATCCAGTATGACCTCATCTATAGTGCGCTATGTTTCGGCCAACAGGTCTCAAACAGTTCAAGTGCTATAAGGTAAAGGAAACAAAGTCTTAGACCGGCAAAGCTGCCTCCAGGTCTTTCCTGCCAAAGCTAGCTTCAGCCAAAGCTAGAACATCAACATGGTAGTGTTTGGAAAAGGTGTGCACAGAAGACCAAGTGGTCGCCTTGCACAGCTGTTCATCAGCGTTCTTGTAGGCCCAAGAGGCCCCAAAAGACCTGGTGGAGTGTGCTGTAATGTGGAAGGGAAAAGGTTTCCCTCTGAGCTTATAATCCTTGCGGATGGTAAACTTAATCCAGGATGCTATAGCACCTTGGACACAGCCAAACCAGCCCTGGGACCCTCAGGGATGACAAATAATGCATCAGTCATACGGACAGATTCAGTACTGTGCAAATAGAATTTTAGGCAACGTACCAACATCCAACAAGTGGAAATCCCTCTCCTTGTCAGATTTAGGGTCAGGACAAAAGGAAAGCGCAACAATCTCCTGGTTGATGTGGAACTCAGAGACCACCTTAAGAAGAAATTCTTGAGGTACGAAGAACAGACATACTTCTGAAAAGGCAGTTTGCAAGAGACAAAGCCTGCAGATCAGCGACTCTGCGAACAGACTATAGCAAAAAGAAAAGCCATCTTCCATGTCAAAAAGAAGTAGAGGAATGGTGGCCAAAGACTCAAAAGGGAGGCCGCTGCAAGACTCCCGGAACCAGATTAAGGTCCCACTGTGGAGTGGGAGCCCTAAAGGCAGGGAAAGCATGAGTGACTCCCTGAAAGAAGACGGACATCTGCACCTTCAAGGAACTAAGGCTGAGATCCTTGTTCACAACATCCTGCAAAAAAGACAGAATTGCTAGGAGATCAAACTCCTGAGAGGACAGATCCCTGTCCACACACCAAGAATGGAAAATGGACCAATCCCTGTGGCAGGCCTTGGAAGAGACCAGTTTCCTGGATTGGATCATGGTGGAGACCACCTCAGGAGAATACCTTTCCCCCCCTTAAGATGGAGGCTTCAACAGCCATGCCATCAAAGCCAGACACTCCACATCCTCTCTCCAAAATTAACCCTGAAGAAGAAGATCCAGTCCGAGTGGCAGAGGAAAGGGATCCTGAACAGATAAGGCCATCAGTTCTGCAAACCAAGGTTGCCTGGTCTTATCCAGGGGAGACCCACTTCTGCGCCAACAGGTTGAAGACTTCCGGATGGAGATCCCATTCCCCGGGGTCCACCGTTTATCGACTGACATTTTCTACATCTGGAATGTGCACAGCAGAGATAGCAGGAACATTTTCTTCCACCCAGGCCAAAATAGCAGAAGTGCTTCTTGTGCCTCCTTGCTCATTGATGTACACCACGGCCGTGGCGTTGTCCGACTGACGCGAACTGGACAGTCCCTCACTGGAGAGGACCAGTACACCAGAGCATGAAGAATCACCCTGAGCGCCAGGATGCTGATGGGCTGAAGGTTCTCCTCCACAGTCCATCGGCCCTGAACCCCCAGGTGATCCCGGACAGCTCCTCAGCCACAGAGGCTGGCATCCGTCATCACCATAGCCCAGTTCTGAATAACAAAGGGCTTCCCCTTCTCCAAAGGAGGTCCTGCCTCACTTCCTGAGGAAGACAGACCAGACGATCCTATAGATCTGGATTCTCCCAATAAGCCCAGATGGTGAACCTCTGGAGCTCACTGGTGAGAGCCATGGAGTATGGGACTGCCTCCATGGTGGGTATCATGCGTCTAGCCAGTGATGAGAACTTGCGAACCAGAGCAAAGGTCCACTGCAGGTCCGCGGGACACCTGGCGCATGATCAGGTAAACAGAATCCTCTGTGAGGAAGACCTGGCAGATGTTGAACTGGAGACCGAGGAAATCCAGGTCCCGAGAAGGAACTGGGCAGATTTGTCCATATTCAGAATCCATTCATGACGGAGGAGGATCTGAGCACATTCTGGACCTCATGGTCCAGAAGATCTCTGAATGGAGCCTTCAGCAGAAGGTCCTCCATGTACGGAGTCACCTGAATCCCCCTGGTGTGCAGGTAGGCAATCAATGCTCCTAAGATCTGTGCAAGACCTGGAGCAGTGGTAAGCCCAAAGGACAGAGTGGTGAACTGGTAGTGCCCCAAGGCGCAATCGAACCAGAGGTATTTCTGACTCTCCTGATGAATAGGGACATGCAGGTAGGCACCCTGCAAATCCAAAGAGGCCGGAAATTCTTCAGGACACATTGCGCGATGACAGAGCAAAGACCACAAAAGAGTTGAGATCCTTTGGATCCCAAACTCACCTACCAACATTTAAAAACCATTAAAGAACCATCCCCATTATAAAGCTTAATATAGATCAAAAAAGCAGCAAACTAGTGCCACATAATACAGAATATAGATCTTATAATAGCAGAGATGTGAATACACCACAAAATATGCCAGGCAGTCCAAGGCCCTTCTACTTGCAGCCATGTAGGGAGTCATGTAAAAATTGTACATATATTGTAGTGGTAACCATGCAATTTGCACACACATTGTAGACAATGTCACCCACCTTCCAACACTTAAAGGGGATGTATCACCTTATAAAAAAAAATGTTTACCATAGCTTTTGTTAATAACGTAGCAATACGTTTTTTTTTTGTTTGTTTGTTTTTTTAAATTCATGTACTTTAACCCCTTAAGAACCAGCACACACACGCGGCCGGCACTTATGGACCACGGAGCATTATTTTTTTTTCTCTCGGAATTCGATCCAGGGCTCCCAGAACGGCGTACAGACATGCAGGGAGCCTTGAAATCCATGATCTATGTGTATGTCATGGGGTCCTTTAGGGACATTCACCCATGACATACATATACGTCCTTGGTCGTTAAGGGTTTTAAAGATAGTGCTTCTTCAAGCTTTATGTACCACGCTGATTCTTTGGCAAAGCTCTTTTTGACTGCCTATTCTCCTCCCACCTCCCTCCCAGCTGCTCCAAGGAGAGTGTTCACACTTCCCTTTGGTGTACTGTGAATAGCTTCAATCGTTATATCAAGTTCTGGTTAGCATTATACAGAGATTGCAACCTCAGTGTAATGCTAACCGGAGTTTGATAGAACGACAGATGCTATTCACAGAACATCGAATGGAAGTGTGTACGTGCTTCCTGGGGCAGATGGGAGGGAGGTGGGAGGAGAAGAGCTGTGCTGTGCACATTATGCAGAAGTGCACACCACACAGAACATTAAATATCTTTAGAAGTACTTATATATTATTTAAAAAAACAAAAAACAAACAAAAAAAAAAACACGCACACTGTTTTCCCATTACTACGTTATTAACAAAAGCTATGTTAAAAAAAAATTGTATAAGGTGATACATCCCCTTTAAATACCACTAAACATCCCCTACTAAAGAAACCTGTACTTAGAGGAACTTAAATGCATTACTCGCCCTGTACAGAGGAAGTCAGAAGTGATGTATTTTCTATAGCCCACGGGATGTATTTTGCCAATGTCTATATAAAGTGCAACTCCAATGAAAAGAAAAAAGACAGAAAAACCATCATGAGAATTACACAAACCTGTCTTCCCTGCATGTTTCTTGGTCCTGGTAGGTCCTCTGCATCACCTACAAAAAAAGAACAAAAAAAAAACACCACATAAAAAGAAAATTTATATTAAGTATATATACATCTACATAAGAGGATTCTAGTGACACTTAGCATAAAATCCTTCTCTCTTAATCCATATGGAACACAGGAACCCTGGGGTAAAGCTCCCCTCCTCCAGAGGACAGGTCACAAAAAAAGACAAGGCTCTTGAGGTGGAGGCAAGTAGCGGGAAGAAAAAGAAAAAACACTGAACAAAGATCCCAAGAGGGCCACTCTGCCTAGAGACGTAAACCACAAGGTTATTTCCTCCGGGTGGGAGTCCTGTGTTCCCCATGCAGAGAGCCAGAACTGATGTAAAAGTTATGAGAGAAAAGGATTTAAAGGTAATTACACTAAAATCCAATTTCCTCATGACCTATATGGAACACAGGAACCATTGTTGATATACCAACACACCCACTAAGAATCCTGGGAGAGAAAAGAAGAGGAAGAAGAAGAAGAAGAAAAAAAAAAAAAAAAAAAATCTCCCTACTGAAGACCAGTATTCCATAGGACTAAACTGGCATAATGTAAACCTCAGGTGTCAATGGACACTGCCTAGCAAAGACAAGAGCCAGGGCTAAAAAAAATTCTGAATAGACTAGAAAAAGAAAAAAAGAATTTCTTCAACAGGCATGACAGACTATAGGACCTTCCGGCTAAAACAGTCCTCAGAACAGGCCAGAACATTGCACACATTCACCAAACACCATAGTGTCTAACAACTGTTTTGCCTCCTCTTGCAAAGGAGGGGAAGGGAGGAGAGAGGGAAGGGTTTCCTGGTTGATGTGAAAAATCGGATACAAAATTGGGCAAGAAACCTCCAGGAGCAAGGAAGTCCTGGTGAAAAGTCAGGATGAAAGTAAATCAAAGGCAGTCTCTAAAGAATGCCCAATACCAAGTTAAGGTCTCTCAGAGAAGATGGATCCCTAAAAGAGAAGGCATGAGCTACCCCCTTCTTAAAAAGAACCAGAAAAGTTCTGAGATCTGGACCTTAATAAAACTCAGACAGATCTTTAAGTCAAGTCAATCTTTAAGGAAAGCCAAAATAATAGAGCGGCTGCAAGATGGAAAGAAAGAAAATGGGCCTTAGATGCAGGCTTCCCAGCTTGAATCATGGTAGAGATGACATAGTACAAAAGGCCCTTCCTCTTCAAGAGTTCTGCTTCAAGAAGCATCCATATCAAGGCAAACCTTTTCACCTGCTGCTAGCAGATTGGAACCTGGGCCAGAAATCCTGTCTCTAGAGAGGCTATGTATTCTCCTGGGTACATCACTGCACTGATAAACCACACAGATCCCATCTTGAATTGTGAAGCTTCCACGTAAAGGTTGAGACAAGATCCAGAATAGGATGGCAGCCACAGTCCCTCTTGGGAACAAAAAAAAATATATATAAAAGGAGTAAAACCCTGAAAGACATTCCCAGGCAGGAACTAGAAACAAAATCTGCTTTTCCAACAGGGATGAAAATCTATGAACAGACGTGCATGGTCTGGGGATCCAAGAAACTCTGGACAAAATCAGTGGGGTGGAAGGGACTTCAAGTCTATGTGATAACCCTTCCTAAATGACCTTCAAAACCCACAGGTCCGTTCCAAGATTCCCAAGCATTTAAAAAAAAAAAAAAAAAAAAAAAGACAGGATGACCCCATATGGGTAGGATCAAAAGGTTGCCCAGATGAGGAGTCATGGAAATGCCCCGGGTGTGAATGAAAGCTTTTAAGGATGCCTTGACCCTAGTAAACACCTGAGGCCAGACCAAAAGGCAGAGTGATGAACTGGCATTGCTCCAAGACTAAAAGCAAAACTCAAAACGTGTTAGCTGTCCAGATGGATCAGAATGTGTAGGTCCACATCCTGAAAGTCCAGAGATGCCAGATACTACCATGGGCACATCTCTGCAATGGCAGAGAGCAAGGATTCCATCTTGAAGAGTGCAGTCTCCAAATACATGTTGACTGAAGGACAAAATTGGACTGCAGCCGCTATGCTTATTTGGAAATACAAACAGGTTGTATTAGAAACCTGAACCTTGCTCTTAGGGAGGTACTGGAACCAGAACCTACTTTTCCAGAAGTGACTGCACGGCTTCCTGGAACAGCTTCAACTTGGCCACCACAGTAGGGATTCTGGAAGGGTAGAAACTAAAAGGAGGAAGTGATTTGAAACCTATTCTGTACCCTTCTATACAATAGAGGATTCCCAGACCGCCATAAACAGGGAAAGACTCCTCCTACGGGAAACTGTGGAACAGGATTCCGCAAGACGTGGAAGCTGGCTTGACAGACTTAGCCCTTGATGCTCTTCACTTGTGCTGCCACTGCTGTCTGGGCTTGGCAAGTTGGAGGCCTGCAAAGTTTGATTCGGTTTGGTGGGCATCTCTTGCCTCCAATAGTATCACTAATAATCTGCTTCAGCTCAGGTCCAAACAGGTACTTGCTCAGAAAGGGTAAGGAAACCAGTGTCTTCTTGGAAGACTGGTCCACAGATCAAATCTTAAACCAAAAGGTGCGTTCAGTAACTAGAAGGTTGGAGCTTTTACAGACAATATGACTGCTCAAATAAGGCCTCAGAAATACAAGCCTCCTTCATGTTGGCTAAAAAGAACAACAAATCCTCCTTGGAAGAATCTGCATGGACAGTTTCCACCATCTGTTCACCCTACAAGATAACAGCCCTGTTAACCCAGGCAGAGGCAAAAAATAGGCCTCAATTCAGCACCAGTAGCCACAAAATTACCCCTCGTGATATAATCAAGTTTCTTATCTGCTACATCCTTCAGTCTCGCTGCATTCACCAAAGGCAGAGCAGTGGACTTGGCTAGCCTGGAGACGAGGGGATCCACAGAAGGGGGAAGAAGCCCACTGCTCCAAATGGGGTACAGTCTAGAAAAGCTCTTTGTGATAGACACCCTCTTATCAGAAGTCTTCCACTCAACCAGAAGAATCTGATCCAGAGTGGCATTAGGGGGAAAATACATTAGAAGATTTCCCAAGTCTCTGAAAGACTGCAGAGAAAGGCCCCTCATCAGGAGTGTCTGGGACGTGAAGGGTTTGCAAAACAGCCCCTCAGAGTCCAAACAGGAGTAGGAAGAATCCATAGCTTCATATTACCCTTCCCCTCCCAAATTTCCTCCTCAGAGGAGGCCCCTATGAGTGCAGGCATATTCAGATCTAGGACCCACATTTTTGAAATTAGTAGGGAGTTTCCAAGATTGAAGAACCCCCTGGAGGGAAAGAGGAAGTTAGGCCTCTGTGGACAACAGTGATTTCACCCAAGCTCGCTCTTGTTCAGTGCTGGAGGGGCCCGGCGGAGTAGTGAAGGCCACAGCACAGGAGGGGCAGAGAGATCCAGAATATTCTTTAGGGAGCCCCATTTGACATAAGGAACAGTAAGCAAGATCAGTGAAGCCCCTGAATCCTAAGTCTTGGGTCTAGCCCCACACATCCCTTAGAATCAGACATCCTGACAGGAGTAGTGTCTAAACTCGTATAATTCATTATTAACCGTTCTCCAGACTAATAGTTCACCTAAGAAAAGCCCAGAAAGTAAAGTACTTATCTGACAGGCGAAAGAGCAAGGAGAGTCTGCCTCTGCTGTAAAATGGTAACTAAAAACTTGCAGCCAGTCAGAAGAAGGCATTCAAAACGGGCATTCTAAGTAATGCAGTATTCTCTATTGCTGTTGCCTGGCAATGGCTACAACTGTCCACTGATTGCACAGACACCAAAGACACTCAGGATGTGAACTGTATGAAAGGGCATGAGAAGACAAGAAGAAAGAGCAAACTCTGACTTCTATATGTCAAACAGTTGCAGAGATGTGTCCCAATGAAGTTTGCTCAAGTCAACGGAGCAAAGATGACCGTGGCACGTGAAGAGTACTTAAAGGAGCTGTGGACTCAAATAATTGAAAATATGAGGTACCCCTAAAAGACCCATTGACCCTAGGGAATATGTGGGTGGCACGTAAGACAGGTTACTAAAAGGGAAAAGCCCAGAAAAAGTCCCCTAAACAGTATAAAACAGCAGGTATGGTGTTAACTAGTCCAAATGTGGCCATCCTTCCTCCATAACTCAGTGAATGAATAGTATACAGTAATAAAATACCCATGAGTGCAGCAGCCCAAGGGCTCAGAAAAAAGGGTGACATTTACTTACCAATATTTCCTTTTCTTCTGTCCTTCTATGGCTATTGTATAATAGGTATTGTCTCCGCCCATTTGACGGGGTAGGACCAATCAGAAGTGAAGGTAGCCCCCTTTACCCATCCGGTAGTCTTACTGTTGTACAAGCGAAAAAATATAATACAAACAGGTTAAGGGTAGGATGAGCCATGAAAGGACACAGAAGAAAAGGAAATATTGGTAAGTATATTTCACCCTCTCGTGTGTCCTATCCCCAGCTACTGTACAACATGATATACCAAAGCAGTACACAATATAATAACAAAGGGTGGGGATATAAATAAAGAAAGAAGAAACTTTTCATACCAGTCTAGTCAGGAATGATTGATTGCAGTAGATCTGCTGCTCATCCTCCAGGCCTTCAAGTTTAAGGCAGCTTAGGGGTAGAGAGAATGGTTGCTGAACTGAATTTCACCAAGAGTCGCATACCAAGCTCTTCTTGGCCACTGGGGAGAGATTACTATTTCTTCTGCCTGTTCCGAGATTATCTTTCTTAATATCTCTTGAAGAACAGGAACCTGAGGAAACATAAACCAGATGAAATGACCTTTCCCACATTAGATCACTGTACCCTAGGGCTGCTGGGTCCTGCCAGCAGGAAAAATACATCTGGCACTCTGAATTATGGTTTGATGCCATCTCCTGTTGATCCAAAGAAAGACTTTGTGATTCAGGGACCGCTCCCCCTGATCTAGGTATGCTCTGCTCAGGAAATCTGCTTGGCGATTTGCTTTTCCAGAGATGTGTGACGCAGTGATTGATTTTAAATTTTATTTGCCCAAGAGAGAATCTTTCAGACTTCCTTCAGTAGGGTTATGCTCTTTGTACCACCTTGATTATTTATGTAAATCACTGCTGTCGAGTTTACTGAGTGGACCAGGACTGTTTTTTGGAGAATTTGAGGCTTGAATTGTCTCAGGCAGTTCGCCACTGCCCTTAGTTCCAATACATCGAGACTGTGCTAGAGACCACCTCCCTTGAGCAATCAGACTGCAACATGTGCCTCCCCAACCCGTGGTCACTATTTCCCATACTGGTTGTTTTAAGGGAACTCCTTTTGAGAGATTTCGGTTGCTGGACCACCAGGGAACTCTTTTTGACCTCTTTCGGTAAAGGAATCCGCTGAGATTTGTTTCGACTCTTCTTGTCCCATACTGCCAGAAAGTCATTTTGCAGCAGCCTTAGATGGAATCTTGCCCATGCAATTACTTGAATGGAAGAGTTCAGCACTCCTAACAGCTTCATGTAATCCTGGGAGTAAGGTTTCCTTTTTGAATTTCCTTCTGTTAGACCATCTCTTTGGAGGTGTCTATTATCATTCCCAAGAAGGTGATAGTCTGAGAAGGAGTCAGCTGGCTTTTCTGGAGGTTTACTAGCCATCCTTGTCCCTGCAAGCTCCTTAGGCTCTGGGTGGTATGATCCGCAGCCTGTCGTCTGGATGCTGAAACAATAGATGTTCCACATAAGGAATGACGCATATCCCTTTCAGCCTCAGAATCTGGAGAAAAACTGCCAATACCTTGGTGAATACTCTTGGTGCTGAGTAAAGGCCGAAAGGGAGGGCCTTGAATTGGTAATGTTGTCCGATACTTCCTGTGTGCCACCATGACTGGAATGTGGTGGTACGCATCCTTTAAATCTATGGTCATCAGAAAACTAGCTGCTTTCAGGACTATTACGGACTCCATCTTGAAGCGCCAAGTCTTGATAAAGAAATTTAGGAACTTTGGATCCAAGATTGTCCTGAATCCAACAGTGACTTTTGGAACCAAGAACAAAATGGACTACATTTTCAAGTTCCTTTGCACAGGAGTGACTATCACATTCTTTTCCAGAAGGACTTGTATTGCACTCTTGATCGCCAATGCCTTGATGGGATCTTTGACTTTGATCTCAGATTGATTGTAGGAATGGGGCCTAGCTCCAGTGGATACCCCGTCTCCAAGATTTGATGCACCCATCAGTCCGGAATTGGGTCTGATGGCCAAGTATGGAGGTATAACCCCAGTCAACCCCCTACTGGGATAAGAGACAGGGATCGCTCTACTTCACTGGGGATCTCTTCTAACACTGAATTTATAGGAAGGGTGTTTTTTGAATCCTCCCCTAGATTTATTGAGAGGAAAACTGCTTCTTCTGATCATACCCTTCCTGGTTGGGAATTTCTGGGGTCTAGAAAATTCTGCCTTCTGGATTTGAATCCAACTACTCTTGCTGGGAATCTGGGCCTTCTCACATGTGTTAAAAAGGAGCTTTTCCCACCAGTTAACTAATTTGTTTTTAGATTAAGTATCTGCTCTCCATGAACGTAGCCATAGTGCCCTTCTTGCAGTCACAAACAGGGATGAAGCTCTAGCTGCTAATTGGATTATTTCTAGAGAGGCATTGAAAAAAAAACTTACTGCTTGTTTAACTGATGCTAACTCCTTGATTAACTGAGCGAGAAACTATTATTATTCTTTATATAGCGTCAACGTAATCCGCAGCGCTGTACAACAGAATCAGAAGAGTCTATCTTTTCTTCCAATTGATTCAACCATATTCAAAATGTTCCAGTCACACAGGCCAAGGCAGTGGCAGATCTTATGTCTTGTACAGTCAATGAAAATGGTTTCTTTAAAGCAGACTCCATTCTTCTGTCCATAGGGTCTTTGAGAGACGAGCCGTATTACATAGGTATTATGGTTTTTCTGGCTCTATGAGCTACTGCCACATCAATTTTAGGAGGGGAAAACCAGGATTTAATGTCATCCTCCATAAAAGGTATACACCTTAGAGAATCTTAGTAACCAGAGTTCTTCTATCCCCTTTTTCCCCATTGGGTTTTAATTAAATCCGAAATATGACGTAACGGGAAAACAGGAGAAATCTAAGAAGGTTGGGAATCAGTAAGGCCTAATGTTTTCCTCATGTTTTTGTTTTTAAAAGGAAAAGAATCCATGTGTTCCAAATTGAATGATCCAGATTATTCTGGAATCTCCCTTTCTTCAGAGTACCCTAATGCCATATCTTGCAAGCTTCCTTGATCTTCTATATCCTCTAGTCTGACAGATGTTCCCTCATCAGGGTCTTCCATGCGGGCATGCTTCTTAGTGACAGATGTTTCCTTCATAAAACTGCATAGGCATGTCTTGTTCAGCTGCATTTTTAAGGCAATCCTGGCAGAGCTTAGAGTTATCTGAAATGGGAATCTTTTTATCACAAGCAGAACAGGTTTTGGACTTTGGGGCTGGCTTATCTTCTTTAGAAATGCTATCTAAGGAAGGCTTGTCCTTAGAGGACTGCTTTGTAGGGGCAGACATGATAAACTAGTAAAAACACAATTTAATAAGTAACTTTAAAACAGAACAAGAACTAGGAAGCTACCCCCTGACTCTACCCTAAGCTAACAGATTGACACACATTCATGTCAGCATAGTTCCTTAAATACAATAATAAGCACATCCTTTTCCTGTTATAGCATTATAAATTAGGCACTTACCTGCATCTCAGGTCCACAACGTGCACCCATGGTGCCGGATGCGTTCCAGCAGTGGAACACAAGAGCTGAGCATGCACAGAACGTTCTTGTCTCACTTCCAGTCCTTGCAGGCAGCTCTGCACTGTGTGGAAGCAGAGTCGGAGGACCCATCCAAACACCCACTTCTGTCTCTGAGGCAAACGGGGTGCATCAGAGGAACTCAGCCTCTGGATTGGTGGCACTGTATTGCGGACCAGTTAGGAACAGCACAAAAAAAAAATCTGAAAACGAATTGTGAAAATAAAAAGCTCTCACTCCTAACTAGCGGAGCAAGGCTAACAGCCCTACACCCAGCTGTCAAAAAGACTACCGGATGGGTGAAGGGGGCTACCTTATATTCATATCCGATTGGCCCTACCACAGCAAATGGGAGGAGACAATACCCACTGTACAAAAGCCGGGGATAGGACACAAAAGAAAACCTCTGTTATATAAGTAGGGACAAAGTTGACCAATGCACTCAAAGGGTTACTCACCAATCATCAGTTTCTTCAGGTTATCATTGTGAAGGAAGCAGTACCCCAGAGGACTCTGCTGGGAGGGAAAATTTGGGTTGCAAGATTCTCTCCACAGGGCTGCAAGGGTCCACACAGTACCTGCACATCATTACTGAGTATAAACTGAAGAGGCTGGGAATCTCCACCCACGAGGCTTTTTTTTTTTTTGAGAATGTGTTATGCCCTCCAAAGGAAGATCTCAACCCCATGGTACCTATGTTCCATATTGTATACAAAAAGAAGGATTGAGTAGAATTTAGGAAGAAGCTCCACTTTAACTTGGTGCCAAGAACTAAATGGGATATCAAGCAATAGGACTATAGCACTCAAATGGTTAACTTCAATTCATTTCAGCAATGAGGACCAGACTTATAAAGTGAACTTCCACAGAGAAACAGTCAATATACTAGTGAGATGGACAATCCAACTCCAGGGAAGCCAGTTAATGGGAGCCAACCTAATGGAGGATTACACACCTCAATATACAAGCAAAAATTAAAATTTAAAATAAAGTTGTATTGCTTGTCCCTCATCTCGATACTTAACCCTTTGAGTGCCAGAGGTTTAAACAGAACGTTCTGCAATGCACTGCATACCCCTCTGGCACTCAAAGTGTTAAAGGGATAGTAACACTTCGTTTTAACTTTATTTTATTTTGTAGGCATTAAAAAAACATGAAGAATGATATAAGTCTTATCTCTCAAACCTTTATGGTTTATGAGATATTCACAAGCAAAGTTCCCCTCCCGACCCTTTTTCCTAGTGTAAGCCATCTCTTCCCAGATGTGAGTCTGGTTGTATGACAGGACAGATAACAGAAGGGGACAATTTTCTTTGTATGAAAACAATGAAAACCCTTCCCCCCTTGACAAGTTTTTCAGCTTTTTCCATTATCTTAATTGAAGATTGTCCCTCTCTGCAGTCTACCTGGGCACCTCCCTTCTGATTTGGCTGAACAGGGGGGGGATACTTTGTTTGTGAATATCTCTTAAACCATAAAGGTTTCAGAGATAAGACTTATATCATTATTCATGTTTTTTTAATGCCTACAAAATAAAATAAAGTTAAAATGAAGTATTACTATCCCTTTAAAGCTGGAAGTGAAGGGTAAAGCTGGAGGAAAAGAAGGGAGTGTCTCTGCCTCAAAGGTCCTGCCTTTTATGAATTTCCCTGCCCTTTGGAGAAAGGGAGCTTTACCCCATGGTTCCTGGATTCCATATGGAGCATAAGTGAACGAACACACACACACACACACACACACACACACACACACACACACACACACACACACACACACACACACACACACACACACACACACACACACACCCTTATCGTAAATACATCCATTGCATCTTCCATGCCCACATCCTTGGGCAGGAAATTCCACAATTTATAGACCGGGTAAAAACACCTCTGTAGATGAAACTTTGTTTCCTCTAAATGTAAGGGCTGGACCTTAGTTATCTGAGACAACAGACTCAAAAATATAACTAAATTTATTGAAATAATTTGATAAAAACCATCACATCACGGGGGGCGTGTCCTAGCACGAGAAGAGACTGGAGGCACTGTAAGGGAGCTCTGGCGTGGATCAGGGAGAAACCAGCTGTAACGGAAGCTAGGAAGGAACTGCGGCGCCTTCCGCCGTCGTTCCTGGGTCTCTCCTTCTCGACGCCAGATAAGCACCGTCGGATGCACCAGTTGAAGTGAGGACAGTCACTGGAAACAGCCGCAGGATCGCTGGAAGCAGGGAAGCAAGGAAGAGTCCACGTCGCCGCCTGACAGTACACGAAGTTGGGTCGCAGGAAGCTGGCAGCAGGTGGTCGACGATTCAGGATACTTGGCGCAGATGGGTATCAGAGTGGGCACTTTAGACCATAAGCAATACAAGACTCCAGGACTCCTTGTTCACTCCAAAACGTAACTCACTTTATTGTCACAGACCACAGATATTTATATACAGTACAGTACAGTACATTGGATCACATGGGGAAACCTGATACAATAGGGAACATGATTAAATCATAACACATCAGACAAAAGGCCAGCAGCATATGGACTTAACAGATACAATAACTCAGACATGACTACATTTCAGATACAAAAGGGTTTGATTGAACAAAGACTTGAGGGGCGTGAATGGATTAACACACACAGCAGGGGGTCTCAGGACAGTTCTCAATACAATGACTTGATTAACACCCAGCAGGAGGTCTTCAGTCAAATGGCTGGAGTGGCTACAATACACATCCTAGGGACAAGTACAATTAAACACATACAATATTTGACAATACATAAAACATAAATCTTTTAACATAAAGATAGTAAACCCCCCATCTGAGGTCAAAGGAGGCCAAGGGGCCATAGTCTTTAGGTAAAACGTTCGAGGTCCAGACAAGGTGCCCAAGTAACGGATAAGATCCGTTACACCAGCCTACAAAGTGGTGGTTCCAGTCTGTTTGGCTTGAAATTTCTCTCGGAAGATGGCTGCTCATAGAAATAAATGCACGCAGGAGCAAATGCTCAAATATCTTACGCCAAAGGAAAAAAAGGCCCAGAAGTTGTCGGGTGCTCTCTCCCAAGATGGCGCCCGCACTTATGAGGATGATTTGTCAGAACTTGACGAGGCTGCTTTCACGTCAGCCTGAATCCCAGATGGGTGACCTTCTTGTAGTTACACCCCGTCTCATCTGGGCATGAGACCAGTGTGGATAATCTCCATTTTTGTCACATGTCTAGTACTTTATGCACTGTTATTTACTCTCTTTGGAGCAGTTTACTTCTCTCTAACTTCCTATTCTATTCCAATTTTTCTATTTGTCGCTGGTCCTCTCTTTGGAGGCTTGTGTAACCCCCACTTTACCATTGCCCCTTCACCATATATCCCTTTGCCTCCCTCCCATGGGTGGGTCAGGCATGATTAGTTCTATCGATAGTTGTGGTCATGCTTCCATTAGCTGTGCACTGGGGTTGAGCTGCATTGCTATTTAATTCAAGCACGGCCTCTGGATTGATTTGTGCCTTGTTTCTTATTGGGAGCCTGAGTGCTGTGCTCCTTTGTAGTGTTTCCCCTCGACTTTCATGAGTCTTAGGTTATAGTCTATGAAAGTGAAAGGGCTTAACACACCGCACAAAAGACTATTATTGCTATAGGAAGCTGCCCGCTCTAAGGCCCAAATTCTGTGTGTCCAAGAAACCCACTTTGCTACCAATAAAATTCCTTCGGCCTTAAGTAAGCAGTTTACTACAGCTTTTCACTCTACCGCAAGTACTAAGAAGGTTGGTGTTTTGATCTGGCTTCACCATATGCTAGCTACTACTATACATCATGTTAAGTAGGACCCTCATGGTAGATACCTTCTTTTGGTCTTGTCAATCAATAATAGAACATACTCTCTTAAATGTTTACTCCCCGAATTCCAATTTGGCTTAATTCTTACGCAGCACCCTTGTCAAGGTTGGTCATGTGTTACAGGGATCTTTGGTGTTTTGTGGGAATCTTAATGTTAGATTTGAGCCCTCTGTTGATTCTTCCTTGCACTCTTCTGGGCCATATCAATGAACATTGGTAGTGCAGTGTAACATTATGCAACATATTCTGAAGGAATGGCAGTTGTATGACGCTTGGAGGTTTTTAAACACCACTGGGAGGGACTACACATTTTATTCGTCAGTTCATTTGTCTTATTCGAGGCAAGACTACTTCTATGTGGATAAAACCCTACTGCAGAGAGTGAGTCAGTGTGAGATTGGCGATATTCAGTGGTTTGATCATGCACCGTTGCTTTTAGAGATTTCTGAAGCTTTTAGTTATGCGGGATCGGGCCACTGGAGGATTAATGATCAATTGCTCTCCCTCCCATCTACAAAACTTATGTTAGAGAAGGGTCTGGCGTGATTATTTTGAGCTTAACAACGTACCTGGTACATCTCCGGTTACTCTGTGGGAGGCCCATAAGGCGGTACACTAAGGGGTCTTTTTATAGCTCAAGGCAAATAGTCAAGATCAAGGAGGAGATCTCTCACACCCACTTGATGCTCACAAAATTGAAACAGTCTTATTATACTCATGGGGACAAGGCAAGCGCATTGTTGACCAGATGACTTAGGAAAAAAGCAGCAAGGAACGCTATCGCTTTTTTATTTTCAGTTTCTGGGGAGAAGATCCTTAATCTGGCCCTCATACATGAGGACTTTGCCCAATACTATGCGGGGCTCTATAACTTACATTGGAACCCAAATACTTTACAGCCAATGAGGCAGGATATTGACATTTTTGGATGGAATTAACCTTCCACGCCTACAACCCTCTCAATGTACCCAACTGCTTGCTCCATTCACTCTGTAAGAGGTGCAATCTGTTATGAAATCTCTGCCTCTACATAAGGCTCCTGGTCCCGATGGTTTCTCCAATCTTTACTATACAATGTTTATGGGTCAGCTCTCTCCCCATTTGGTGAACCTGTTCTTAAGGTGTAGTGAGGAGGGCTCCTTCCCCCCCTCTATGTTATCAGCTCACATTTCTACACTCCCCAGGCCCGGTAAGCCTCCTACTCACTGCCCAAAGTTTCACCCCATTCCCCTTCTGAATACGGATGTACAACTCTATGCCAAGCTTTTGGCAAACAGACTTTGGGATTTCTTGCCCTCCTTGTTGCATTATGATCAGGTGGGCTTTGAGAGATGTCGGCAGGCTTCTGACAATACTAGAAAGATGATTAACCTGATTCATGCTGTCCGCTCTTCAAAGGCTCCATGCCTTCTACTGGCAATTGACGCTGAGAAGGCATTCAGCCTCCTTCTCTGGGGTTATTTGGAAGCGGTACTCGAAAGATTCTGTTTCCCTTCTGAGATCATACGGGCTATCTTGGCACTCTATTTGAGACCGACAGCTAAGGTCTCGTATGCAGGCTTCTTTTCGAAACCTTTCGATATCTCAAATGGCCCTCGTCAGTGATGCCCCCTTTTACCAATCCTTTATGTCTTGGCTCTTGAACATTTAGCTGAGTTGATTCGGTCGCAATACCTTATACATGGACATCCATGCAGTGGGCCAAAGGAGGTTAAGCTAGGACTGTTTGCGGTCGATATTTTAATTACACTCACTAACCCAGTGAGTTTGCTTTCCCACCTCATGGACACTTTGCTCTTGTATGGCAAGATTTCATACCATAAGGTTAATCAGACTAAGACTCAGGATCTTCCTTTGAATGTTTTTGGGCCCATGCTTGCGGACTTGAAAGCTAAGTACCCCTTTGACTGGAGGAGGGACACTTTCTTACTTGGGGGTTCAGCTTACAAAAAATCCAGAAGAGTTGGTCTCTGCAAATTTGCTGAAACTTTGGGGTTCTATTAAGATGTTAAGATGTCTGTGCTCCAGAAGCTTCTGTAATTGTTCCGGACTCTGCCGGTTTCTATTCCCTTTTCTTTTTTACGGGACGCTCAATCCAATATTTATAGGTTTATTCATGGTTCCCAGACCTTAAGGATTTCTAATAAATGGCTTATTTTACCGACGTACAGTGGGGGTTTGGGGATCCCCTCTCTTCTTCATTATCACAGGGCAAGAAAGGATGGTGTAAAATGTTCTTTATCACGTTCCCCCTGGTGTGGCAGCGTGGGTTGACTTGGAGGACACCCAGCTCCACCTGCATAGGGTGTGCAATCTCCTGGCTTCCTCCTAAGTATCGTCCCTGCGTGAGGGCTTTTCTTCCCAGTACGAGAAGTTGTCCTTCTCTGTCTGGGATCTCTATGCTTTCCGAATTCCCGACCTTGCTCGATTGACTAAAGCTACCCCGTTGCTCGCCTTGAATATTAGGATTCCTCATTCAAATTTCTTTGGCATCGAGTTGGTATTACCACTTTGTAGTAGTCCATCGGGAGTTATATTGCCCAAACTTATGAAGACTTGGACAGACGCTTTGGATTGTCTGCTAGGGATTTTTATAAATACCTTCAACTGCGGCATGTGTTGGCCACTTCATCGAATTCTCTATCCCAGAGTTGTGGTGTTCTTCATAGCCTCACTAAAGCATGCATGCACCCATTAATATCCACTAAAACAATCTGTGTTACGATTCTTTACTCACAGTGGGCATCCCCTTTAAACTACCTTTTATGATAGCATGGTAGAGGGACTTGAGCGGTCGGATTTCCACAGAACAGTGGAATAAAGCGATATCAAAGTTATCGCAGATATCTCACTGCTCGAATCATATAGAACCTTCTAGAAAGATTTTGTATAGATGGTACTTAGTGCCATCGCTATTAGCTCACATCTTTCCCTCTTCATCCAATCTGTGCTGGAGAGGTTGCTCTGGGGTGGGATCCATGGAACATATCTGGTGGTCTGGCCCAGTGCTCCATCTATATTGGGGGATGGGGTCTTCGATTTAGTGACCAAGGTGGCCTCCCCCATTTGACCATGTCCCCAGAATTGGCTTTGTTTCATATTTTTCCTGCTCCTCTACCAACCCACCAAAAAATCCTTATAGGTCACATTCTGATTGCGGCTAAAGTACATCTTGCTAGACTCTGGAAATCCTCAGTTACTCCGTCCTACCAGGAACTGTGCCGACTGATTGGCTAAAACCTGCAGATGGAAAGACTTCATTATTTGACTGTATCCAAGCTGGAGCTATATGATTTGATTTGGACAGCCTGGGAGCTTGGATGCGCCCCGCTGTGTAGTTAAGATAGATTGCCTGATCCAGTGTAAGGAAGAAAGCAATGCTTCAAATTTGTCATTCTAGAACATTAAAACATCTAAGGTAATTGGAATCCCTTCACTATTAAACATGCAGACAATGGGGGAGAACAGTTATTCTAGACCCCTCTCAATATTATGACGAAGCCATTCGTCAGCTAAGTGACGAGGCAGTATATTTGAGGTCATCAGGGAACACTACCAGAGAACATGGGATTGAGCTAGATTGGCTAAGTGAAAGTGGCCTCAATTTAAAGGTCCCATAAAAAAATAAAGCAGATATTAGTAAAGTCATAAATCTTATAGTTCCAATATTCCAGCACATACCAAAAGTGCATATCTCTCCGACAGCTCTAAAGGGTAGTTAATATTGGTTCTCTTAATGAGAATTTAGGAGAATGGGTGGGTGGATGTATATCTATGGTTACTGGTGACCAGATTTAGTTATTTGAGGGATAATAAATGTCTAGTTTTTAAGTAACATACAGTGCAAATCTGGTTACTCTTGGCAGAGCTGTGGCGTTAACTTGCTTTATTCGTGTATTGGTGCTGCGCATTATCATTTAGACAGCTACAGTGTACGCTTTTAATGCTGTGAAACTATCACTGAGGCAGTAGAGCATCTATATTTTCTCTTTGATGGGTTTTCCATCTCCAGAGGTACAGAATCTCAGTGGGGTGAAATTTGCTCCCTCATTTGCAAATCTACATATGGGTTGGTAGAAGTAGTTCAGCATCTTTGGAGATGGGAATGTTGTGTTATACAGGAGATACATTGATATATTGAGACACTGATGACTTGCTGGCGAATTGGCTTTCTGGGTTGGATAGGACTGAAGACATCTCAATGACAATGCTCTTAATTTAAAGTTTCCTTCACGTCACCATACTACCAGCATCTAATTTTTGGATCTGTCAGTGGGATTGGATGATTTCTTCCAGAGTTCGTAAGCCTTGTGAATGGAAAACTTGGATGCAGCCATACTTGCCCTAGGACCCTCAGGGATGACGAACAAGATATCAGTATTAAGCAAAGACTCAGTAGGGTGCAGGAACACAGAACCTGAGACAGTGTACCACATCCAACAAGTGGCAATCGCTCTCCTTGTCAGATCTGGGGTCAGGACAAAATGAAGGTACAACAATCTCCTGTCTAATGTGGAACTCAGAGATCGCCTTAGGAATGAATTCCTGGGAGGTACGGAGAACAGCATTGTACTTGTGAAAAACTAGGAAAGGCTTGAAAGACAAAGCTTGAAACTCAGCAACCCTGCGCACAGAGACCACAGCCAGAAGAAAGTCCATCTTCCATGTCAGAAGACGTAGAGGAATGGTAGCAAGGGACTCAAAGGGAGGCTGTTGAGAAACACCCAAAACAAAGTTAAGTTCCCACTGGGGTGTGGGAGCCTTGTAGGAAGGAAAAGCATGCAAAACTCCATGAAAGAATACCTTGACATCTGCAAGATGGCAATGAGTCTCTGGAAAAAGAGAGCCGAAGTCAACTTTCAAAGAACCAAGATTAAGCCCTTTGTTCACACCTTGATGCAAAAAGGACAGAACCACCGGAAGGTCCCTGTCAACACACAAAGACTGAAAAAAGGACCAAACCCTGCAGTAGGCCTTTAAAGACACAGGCTTCCTAGCCTGAATCAAAGTGGGGATAAGCTCAGGAGAGAAACCTTTTCTCCTCAGGATGGAGGCTTCAACAGCCATCCCTTCACAGCCAAATGCTCCATGTCATCCCTCCAGAGATAACCCTGAAAGAGATATGGTCTGAGTGGCAGTGGAAACTGATCCTGAATGGAAAGGGAAACCAACTCAGGGAACTGTGTCCTCCTGGTCCAATAGGGAAGGGGGGGGGCAATAAATACTGGGCTAGACAACAACAACCTCTATTCACCATTAAAATGTCCACCTTTACTTATCAATGGATTACAAGCTTTAACCTTGCACTGACTCCTAACTTCACCAAATACCTGGCAGTTCTGCAACGGACTTCACCTTCTCTGGCACCTGTTGCCTCTTCTGCACCTTGGATTGACCCATGATTTACCAAGTTGTCCGTACTCTACTGAAACAGACTGTCTCAAACTCTACTGTTCCATGCATAAACCCCACTATATCCAATTTGGGTCTTTCCTTTGCATCACCATTCACACCTGCATAAGACTCTTCCTCCTCCGGTGTACACATTAATTGTTATACCAGTCACATAGCAGCCTCACGTCTTCCCTCACCACTTCTCTAATCCCATGAACTTCATTCCTCCACTTCCTATCCCCATTGTCTCCTTCTACCCCTGCAAAAAAGCCCCACTGCTTAAATTCTCACTCCCAACCTTATTGTTCCTGTCCCTTCTTCTGCTTGATGCAGGTGACATGTCTCTTAACCCAGGCCCCCCTCTTTTACCGCAACACGCTCTCACACATGCAACATCTGTAACCTAATAACTGTACCACGTCATCTAACCTCCCTCCTCCCTTTTGTTTTGGTCTCATGAAAACCTGTGTGCAGCAAACTAACTGTTAGCTATTTGCTCATTTCACGCTCTCTAAACCGCCTAGCCATCACTGAAACCTGTCTCATATCAGACACTGCCACCACTGCTGCACTTTCACATGGCATCCTCCTGTCCTCTAACCATACATTTCAGGTAAACCCCTCTGTTCCCCCTGTCACCCACCAGCAAGAGAGGGAGTGCTTGGGTACGTCGCTTGGGTACAAAGCTGGTCAAGTGTTCGCTGTCTATTGTCAGACCTTGCTGCGGCTACAGCCGAATAGAGGTGCCAACCGCAAGGCTGGATGACAGACTCCAGAGAAGCTGGAAGTAAGTCTGGGATAGCCAGACAAACAGCACAAGCTCTCCTGCAGGGGAGAGTACTGGCTAGAGAGCGAAGAAGAGAGTGCGTGGATGGAGGGCGTAGGCCACGATAGTAGCTGGAACTCTCCACAGAAGTGAATAAAAACAAGAAACATACAATTGACAGAACTGGAGCTGATTAGGAGCAGGACTGGAATCACGAGGCTGAAGAATGGTCAAGGGCTAGGCAAGGTCATACACAGTTAGGAGCAGGACTAGAATCACTAGGCTGAGGAATGGTCTAGAGCTAGGCAAGGTCATACACTGAGGGACAAGAAAAACAGGACCCAGGGCTGGCCAAGTAACTAAACTCAGCAGAAGCTTTGAGAGCAGCAACTACCTGGCTACAGAACACTGTAATAGTGCGTTGAAGCCAGGAACAAGTGTAGCACTCTACGTCATCCGCATGCGACATCTAACTCAGAGTATAGAAAAGACCAAGCCAACAGCGCCTCGTGCCAGTTCACAGAGGCGGCAGTCATGAGGAAGCCCAGAGAGAGTAGACTCTGAGAACTACAGGTGCAATGGAAGCAATGGAAAGGCGCACAGAGCACTTTGATGGCGGGCGAAGGGAAGCTCCGGAGGAGGGGCCAGAAGCGGATGACGCTGCCTCACACCTAAGCAGCAGGCTTGGTGGCGTGGGAACGATGGAAGGCACTGACCAGAATGGGAGTGTGCACATCCAAGAAGCGGACCCAGGAACGTTCCTCAGGACCATAGACCTGCCAATTAACCAGGTATTGAAGCCGACAGCGAACCTTACGTGAATCAAGGATGCCGTCGATTACGTACTCCTCCTGTCCGGCCACAGTGACAGGCGACGGAGAAGGTGAAGTGGATGGTATAGCAGAGGGTAAGTAGGCTTTGAACAAGGACACATGGAAGACTGGCTGGATTCAAAGGTTCCTGGGGAGAGCCAACTTGAATGAGATGGGCGAGAGCCTGCGCAGCACCAGATATGGTCCCAGGAACTGAGGATCTAATTTATCCGAAGGCTGGACTAGGCGAATATGTTTGGTGGAGAGCCAAACCCGGTCACCAATCTTAAAGAGGTGTGCCAGGGACAGACGTCAATCCGCTGTGGTCTTCTGGCGTACCTGAGCGGTGCGTAAGGAATGGCAATGTGTGGCTACAGACTGCACCCTGCTTTCCACGGCAGGTAACAGAAAAGTACCTGGGGACAGCAGGAGGACCCTGGGATTGTAACCCAAGGTGGCAGAGAACACCCTAACGAGGAGTGAAGAAGGGAATTGTACAAGAGTTCTGCTAAGGGCAAGAGGGTAACCCAATTGTTCTGCCGCTGGTTGCTGAATGTCCACAGAAAGTGTTCCAGATTCTGATTTAGCCGCCCTGTCTGCCCATTAGTCTGGGGATGGTAAGCAGATGAATGATGCAGGGATACACCCAAACAAGCACAAAAGGACCTCCAAAATCTGGACACAAACCGAGTGCCTCTGTCAGAGGTTATGTGCAGAGGTACTCCATGGAGGTGTACAATGTCGGATAGAAAGATCTCTGCCAGATCAGATGCCGAAGGCAGCTTGGACGAGGGGATGAAATGCCCGTTTGGTGAAACGGTCAATCAAAAAAAAACACACAAAAAAAACACGTAGTCTTCCCCGTGGATTCTGGCAGGTCTACTATTAAATACATGGACCAATGGGTCCATGGAAGGGAAGGTACCGCAGACCCATAGGGCGAGTATGAGGTGTCTTCATACTGGTGCATATATCACAGCTGGCTACTACTTTGTTTACATCAGAACGACAAGCAGGTCACCAGAAGTAGCGTGTGAGTAGGTCGAAAGTCCGAACAACTCCCGGATGATCGGCCACCAGGGATTGATGCACCCAAGACAATACCTCAGTGCTGTTAGAGAAAAAACAGTTGCGTGGAGTATACACGAGAGGGGCCTCACGGATCCTCTTGAGGGTGTCAGTAGATAGAACGCCCAAGAACATGGAGGGCAGAATGATGGGTTCCGGAACACCGGTAGGAGAAGACACTACTTCATATTGCCTGGATAAAGCATCTGCATTTTTTTTCTTGGAACCAGGTATGTATGATATAGTGTAGTTGAATCCCGAAAAGGAGAGACCAATCTGGCTAGATAAGCCAGATTGTGATGATCCGTAAAGATCCTGATGGGATGTGCCAAACCCTCGAGGAGGTAGCGCCACTCCTGCAGGGCTAATTTGACGGGCAGTAGTTCTCTACTGCCGGTGTCATAATTCTTCTCAGCCAGAGAGAACCGACGAGAGAAATAGCAGCAGGGCCGCAGGATGCCAGAAGAACCTACCCGCCGGGAGAGAACCGCCCCAGCTGCAGGCTCTGATACGTTCACTTCAACGATGAAGGGCAACGCTGGTTCCAGGTATGTGAGAAGGGGGGCAGAAGTAAAGGCCTGTCTGAGGACCAGAAAGGCGTTAATTGCCTCTGACGGCCAGTTATGTGGATCCGAACCCTTGCATGTCAGGCGTATGATGGGCTGGATGGCTGCTGAGAAGTTTTTGATCAATCGCCTGTAATAGTTGGAGAAACCCAAGAACTGTTGGACTCCCTTTAGGGTCCGAAGCATCTGCCAATCCAGGACAGCACTGAGCTTGCTGGGATCCATGGCTAGACCAGAGGCCGAGATGATATAGCCCAGAAAGGGCAGAGAAGATCTTTCGATGTGCACTTCTCCAGTTTGGCGAACGATTGGCCCTTAGGCGAGCCAAGACAACACGTACGTGCTCCCAATGTTGCGCCAGAGATGCAGAGAAAACCAGTATATCATCTAAATATACAACAACATACGTAAGCAGAAGATCTTGGAAAATGTCGTTCACCAATGCCTGGAATACTGCCGGGGCGTTACACAGACCGAAGGGCATCACGAGATACTCGTAATGCCCAAAGAGTATTGAAGGCGGTCTTCCACTCGTCCCCTCTGTGTGTGCCTACCAGGTTATAAGCCCCACGTAGACCCAGTTTAGAGAACACGGTAGAGTCACATAGCCTTTCCAGGAGTTCAGGTATGAGTGGTAGGGGATAGCAATTCCTCCGTATTATAGCATTGAGACCCCTATAGTCAATGCATGGACGGAGGGTACCGTTCTTCACAAAGAAGAATCCTGCCCCCGCCGGAGAAGAGGGACGGATAAACCCCCTGGCAAGGTTGTCTCGAATATAGGTCTTGAGAACCGCAGTCTCCAGAAGGGATAAAAATGTAAGTACGTCCTTTAGGTGGTGTGGACCCAGGCACGAAGTCGATGGCACAATCGTATTGGCGGTGCGGAGGAAGTACCTCAGCCTTGGCTTTGGAGAACACATCAGTGAAAGACCGATAGGGCACGGGTACCTGGGATATCCCCTTAGTGGGAGCGGACTCGACAGACGGGAAGAACATGAATGTCGTGGGGAAAAAACACCAAAGAGGTTATCCAATCTATCCTAGGGTTGTTCTTCATCAGCCAGGAAAAGCCCTGGATAACTGGAGTCAGCGAAGGGTGAATAATATCGAATTCAATGGTTTCTCCTTGAGCATGAGCAACTTGCAGCGTCAAAGGAACTGTTTTGTGGGTAATACGTACTGAACCTAGGGGGGTGCCATCAACCACGACTATGCTGACGCAAGGAGTCCTGGAAACCAGGGGTATGTTATGCTGAAGGGCGAAGGCACTGTCAAGGAAGGAGCCGGCAGCACCAGAGTCCACCAGGGCCCTAGTAGGAAGAGACCTGGAATACCAGGATAGGGATACTGGAATCATCAAGCGTTGAGTCGTCTTTGAGAGGAAGGATGTATGACTTAGGGGAATCCCCTCAGTTCTCCCTAAGTCCTGCCATGTCCCGGCTTACTGGGGCATAGTCTAGCTATGTGTCCTGACTACCCGCAATACAAGCAGAGGCCCGAAGTACGACACCTCACTTTCTCCTCTTCCATAAGGCGCAGGACACAACCTATTTCCATGGGTTCCGGAACGGACTCGTGGGCAGTCATAGGTGGGTGGGTGAACTTAGGTGCTAGACTTACCATGGGGCGTGCCTGTGGACGCTGAGAGCATTCCCTCTCTTGCCGCCTCTCCTGTATACGGGTCTCCAGGAAGGCACACAAAGCGATCAAGCCCTCCAAGGAATCTGGAATAGGCTGGGTGGTTAACATAGTAATTTAGGTTGAAAAAAGACTTGCGACCATCTAGTTCAACCCTTTTCCTATTCCTGTTTACAATCGTTGATCCAAAAGAAGGCAAAAAACCCCCCTCAATATAGCAATTTAAAATTCTGCCTTGAATGGGGGGGAAAAATTCCTTCTTGATTCCAAACGGCAATCAGATTTCTCCCTGGATCAACAAGCCCTAACTAAATATTAATCCCAATACTAACGTACACAGCCCTCTATGTTATGCTCTTTTAAATAATAATAATATTAAATAAGTATCCAGGCCCCTTTTAAAGGCATCTAATGTATTCGATAGCACTACCTCCTCAGGCAGTGAATTCCATACCTTTATTGTCCTTACTGTAAAGAAACCCTTCCGCTGTTGTAGATTAAATCTCCTTTCGTCAAGTTTAAGCGGGTGGCCCCTTGTCCGGTGTACTGTTCTGTTATTGAACAGGTCTTTGGAGAGCTCTTTGTATGGGCCCTGAACATATTTATATAGTGTTATCATATCCCCACTAAGACGCCGTTTTTCTAGTGTGTACAAGTTTAACTTTTCTAGCCTTTGTTCATAACTAAAACTTTCCATTCCCCTTACTAGTTTTGTAGCCCTCCTCTGCACTCTCTCTAGTTCCATAATTTCCTTTTTCAGAACGGGCGCCCAGAATTGAACAGCATAATCTAGGTGGGGTCTTACCATGGACCTGTAAAGAGGCATAATTATATCTTCCTCCCTTGAGTCAATACCCCTTTTAATACATGCCAATATCTTATTGGCCTTTGCAGCTGCCAGCTGGCACTGCATGCTACTGCTAAGTCTATTGTCTACCATTACTCCCAAATCCTTTTCATTAGTAGATTTCCCCAGAGAAACACCATTTAAACTATATGTTGCATTTTTATTATTATACCCAAAATGCATAACTTTACACTTGTCTATATTGAATCTCATTTGCCTGCCCAGTTACTCAATTTGTCCAAATCCTCTTGTAATGAAGACACATCCAGTTCAGACTTTATTACCTTACTTAATTTTGTGTCATCGGCAAACACTGATACATGGCTCCCTATGCCCTCTGGGAGGACATTAACAAACAAATTAAAAAGAAGAGGACCCAGGACATCTCCCTGAGGTACTCCACTTATCAAGTTTATCCAATTGGAGAACTTGCCATTTACTACCACTCTTTGCATTCTATCTTTCAGCCAATTTCCAATCCACACACAAACGTTTTCCCCTAGGCCTATTTCATTCAATTTGTACAGTAACCTCTTGTGTGGAACTGTATCAAATGCCTTGGCAAAGTCTAAATAGATCACATCAACCGCCGCTCCAGCATCTATATTATTACTCACTTTTTCATAAAATGCGATCAAGTTAGTTTGACAAATCCTGTCTTTCACAAATCCATGTTGGCTATTGCTAATGCTATTCCTATTCCAGCAGAATTCTTGAATATATTCCCTTAGCAACTTTTCCGACAGCTTCCCTACCACAGATGTCAAGCTTACAGGTCTGTAATTTCCTGGCTGTGATTTTGATCCCTTTTTAAATATGGGCACCACATCTGCTTTACGCCAATCCATGGGCAACATACCTGAAATAAAAGAATCCCTGAAAATCAAATATAATGGTCTGGCCAGGGTCTGGCTTAGCTCTAAGTACCCGTGGGTGTATACCATCTGGCCCCGAGGCTTTGTCTACCTTAACACCATTCACTTGTTTTAACACTTTTTCTTGTGTTAGCCAGTCCCATGCTTGCTGTGACTGTTCTGTAAAAGTAGTTTGCAGATTCTTGTCCATTGGGTCTTCCTTGGTAAAAACAGAAGAAAAGAAATGATTTAAAATATCTGCCTTTTCTCTGTCCCCCTTGACCATCTCACCCGTTTCAGATAACAAGGACCCAACATTATCAGACTAATTTTTTGCCATTAATGTATTTAAAGAATTTTTTGGGTTGCTCTTGCTCTCCTTAGCAATATTTTTTTCATTCTCCAGTCTAGCTAATTTAATAGCCTTTTTACAGGTTTTGTTGACATTTTTATATTCTGCAAATGCCTCTGCTGATCCCTCAGCTTTGTAATGTTTAATATTAACTCGTCCTTCAGACGTTCTGAAAGGCCTCGGCGAAAAGCAGCTTTGAGGGATCCATCGCCCCAGTATGTCTCATAAGCCAGAGTACAGAACTCTGGCGTACTGCGAGAAGGCTTGTTGGCCCTGTTGAAGGTCCAGAAGGGACACCTCCGCCATAGCTCGTCTACCAGGCACATCAAAAACAGAACGGAAAGCTGAGAGGAAGTTGTCACAATCTTGCAGTAGGGCTGATTGACGTTCCATCAATGGGGAAATCCATGCTAGAGCCTGACCACGAAGCAACGATATGATGAAGGTCACACTTGCTTGATCTGAGGCATAGTTCTAGGGCTGGCTCCTGAAGTGGAGGAAGCACTGGTTCAGGAACCCACGGAGAAGCTTGGAATCCCCCTCGACCTTGTCAGGAAGAGGTATACGAAGAGGCAATGAGGCACTAGGAACAGCGTTCCTAGATGCTGCATGCGCTGCAGCATGGAGGTTACGGAATCCAGTTTTTGGTCCAGGCACTTTTTGGGAGGAGTGTTGTTCCAACACAGCTGCTTTGGATAGCTCCATGGGATCGACCGACATCCTTTTATGGCACTATTACTAATCTCACCCAATTGCAGGAATCCTGCAAGAGAGCGTGCTTGGGTGCATCGCTTGGGTACGAAGATGGTCGAGCGTTGGCTGCCTATTGTCAGACCTTGCTGCGGCTACGGCCAGATAGAGGTGCCAACCGCAAGGCTGGATGACAGACTCCAGAGAAACTGGAAGTAAGTCCAGGATAGCCAGACAAACAGCACAAACTCTCCTGCAGGGGAGAGTGCTGGCTAAAGAGCGAAGAATAGAGTGCGTGGATGGAGGGCGTAGGCCACAGTAGTAGCTGGAACGCTCCACAGAAGTGAATAAAAGCAAGAAACAAGAAATATACAATCGAACTGGAGTTGACTCTGAAGACAGGTCAGAGGAATAGCTGGGTCATACACTGCAAATCCACGTACAGGAATTACAAGGCAGGTTAGAACAGTCTAGGAGTCAGCAGGGTCACAGTTTGGATCAGGACTGGAATCACTAGGCTGAGGAATGGTCTAGGGCTACGCAAGGTCATACATGGTTAGGAGCACCACTGGATTCAGTAGGCTGAAGAATGGTCAAGGGCTAGGCAAGGTCACACACTGTTAGGAGCAGGACTGGAATCACTAGGCTGAAGAATGGTCTAGGGCTAGGCAAGGTCATACACTGAGGGACAAGAAAGAAACAGGACTCAAGTAACTGAACTCAGCAGGAGCTCTGAGAGCAGCAACTACCTGGCTACATAACACTGTAACAGTGCGCTGAAGGCTATAGGTGTCGCGCACTACGTCAACCGCACGCGACGTCTAACTCACAGTAAAGACAAGACCGAGCAGACAACGCCTCGCGCCAGTGCACAGCGACGTCAGCCACGAGGAAGCCCAGAGAGGAGACGCTGAGAACTACAGGCGCAATGGAAGCGATGGAGAGGCGAGCAGAGCACTGTGATGGCGGGTGAAGGGAAGCTCCAGAGGAGAGGTCAGAGAAGTGGATGACACCCCCTCTCTTCCACTACCTTTGAAGTCCACACAATCAGTCTCTTCTCTCCCTCCCCTTGCGTGTTACTGTCATATACAGACCACCTGGTCCTACTGCAAAGTTTCTTGTTCACTTTGCTTCCTGGCTCCCACATTTCATGTCCTCTGACATCCCCAATCTCATCCTGGGAGACTTCAACACCCCTGTAGATAGCTATAACAGCCTCTCTGCCACTTACTTGCCCAGAACAAACTACTGTTCAACAGAAGTCTCATAACAGCCCTTGACATGGCTTCACCTGTAACTCTACACCACCACAGCACAACCCCAATGCATCCTTGGCACACAAGACAAACGAGATACCTCCAAAGATGCTCATACGGTGCAGAAAGGCACTGGAGGAAATCGTGCTAAACAGCTGACTTCATACACTACAAATTCAATCTCCATCTTACAGCTATGCTCTACCATACCTTTCCTCTCTAATTTCTAATCTTTCCTCTAAACCAAAACACCTTTTCTCAACCTTTGAATCCCTTCTATACCCACCAATACAACCACCTTCCACTAACCTCTGCCCAAGATCTCACCACCCACTTCAAGGACAAGATCGACTCCATCAGACATGAAATCTCATCAACTCCACCCCCACCTCTGCCAGCTTAGCCCTGGTGCCTCTCCGACACACTTAGCTCCTTCTCACCCATGACAGAGGATGAAGTTTCCCTTCTCCTAACACGCTCACACCTAACCGCATGCCCTCTTGACCCAATCCCATTTCACAGTAATACAGTTGATTAAGATGAAAAGAGACACGCGTCCATCAAGTCCAGCCCATGCCAAAAATTCCCTCCTGCTGATCCAGAGGAAGGCAAAAAAATCATCTGGAGCAATTTCCAATTTAGCCCAAGTGGGTCAAAAAAAATTCCTTCCAGTCTCCAAATGGCAGTCGGATAGTTCCCTGGATCAACATCCTATCTGCTTTGAAGCAATCTGTCAATTTTCAAAATTGTTCTGTGCTAAATAGGCATCCTCTGCTTTTTTTGAAAGCAGTTGCATTATCTCAAAGTACAACATCCCATGGCAAAGAATTTGTTTTAGTTGAATGCACCTTTCCTCTAGTCTTAATGGATGACCTCTTGTTCTTAGCTCAGCTCTTTGTATATACAATTCATTGAATAGTTCTTTGTATTGACCTTGAATGTATTTTTAAATGGTAATCCTATCACCCCTTATATGGCTCTTCTCTAATGTAAACAAACCCAGTTTGGCTAGTCTCTCTTTATAACGCAGATCCTCCAGTCCCTTTATCAGTTTTGTGCATGTCTCTGCACCTTTTCCAGTTCAACAATGTCTTTTTTAAGAACTGGCGCCCAAAATTGTACTCCATATTCTAGATGAGGCCTAACCAAGGATTTATACAAAGGTAGGATAATATGCACATCCCTTGCATCTACACCTCTTTTTATGCAGACTAGTACCCTATTTGCTCTTGCAGCAGCCGAGTGACCCTGCACACTGCTGTGAAGTCTATCAGCACTCCCAAATCTCTCTAATGAGGATTCCCCAAGTTGTTTCCCATTTAGTGTATATGTAGCAAGCTTGTTTCTACAGCCTAAATGCATAACCTTACATTTATCTACATTAAGTGTCATCTGCCAGTTTTCTGCCCACTCAGTTTATCTCAATCCTTCTGGAGAGAAAAAACATCCAGCTCTGTATGTATTTCCTTACATAGCTTAGTGTCATCAGCAAAGACTGAGATGCAACTTTCAATTCCCACTTCTAGATAATTAATAAACAAATTATAAAGCATTGGGCCCAGGTCTGAACCCTGCGGAAACCCACTTCTAACTTTAGACCAATTTCAAAAGTTTCCATTTACAACAACTCTGTGTCATCATTTAACCAGTTCTTAATCCATGTACAGATAACACTGCCCAAGCCGACGCCTTTTAATTTATGTAGTAACCGGTTGTGAGGCACTGTATAAAATTTTTTTGCAAAATCCACGTATACTACATCTACAGAAATTCCCCTGTCCAAATTACTACTTCATAAAATGTGTCAGTTAGTAACCCTTCTAGTATCTTGCCCACTATGGAAGTCAAGCTCACAAGTCTAATTTCCTGGGTTGGATCTTGCTCCCTTCTTAAACAATGGGACTACATCAGCTTTCCTTCAATGCACACTATGCCTGATGAAAGTGAATCAATATTAAGTATAATGTTCTTGCTTTTACTGAACTAAGTTCTTTAAGTACCCTTGGATGTATACAGTCAGGACCAGGTGCTTTATAACCCTCTCCAGTCTCTTCTGGACCTGGTCTTCAGTAAGCCATGTAAATGATGGAGGAAATTCCGTGGTTTTGTCTGTTTGCCCATAGACTGTCATTGCTGCTTCCTTTGTATATTCTGAAACAAATAATATATTTAAGGTGTCAGCCATAGCATTATCCTCACTAATCTGTTTGCACACAGCCTGTCATTACTGCGATATCCTTTTGACTGGTCGCACGCAGAACAGCGTACGACCATTCAACTGTTGTAGCAGGTCGCCTGGCTTGAGCTGGAGCGCCTCCGTGTGCTGCAGTTAATGCCATCATCCTGAAGTTGTAGGTCTTTTCCAGCAAGAACTCCACCAGAGAGCAGGATGATTGTTGATGTTGGGAAACGTAGCTTGCAAGCTAAGATGTCTTCTGTCTCTTCTCCACCAGCCGGAAGAAACTTGTCCCCATCACTCCTGGGGTTTCTGCTCCTCTTCTGTGCTGGGTGCAGGTAAGAATGTGCTGTCGATTCTTGTGTATTTATCCATTTGTTATCGGTTCTTGATTGCCTGGAACGCCCTTTTTTTTTTTTTTAGGGTTATCCCCCCATCCTGGGGGTGGTCCTTTGGGGACATTTTTGCTCCCTCATTTCTAACTTTCCTTGCTTCTGTATTTAGCAGGCATTGCCCACTATTAGCTGCTGACAGCCTACTGCCTTTTTATTGTGTGGCATCCTATTACTACATTGTGCCTTTTTGTTATGTGGCATCCTATTACTACATTGAGTGGTAATGTGGATCCTGCAGCATTTAATCAGTCTCAGTCTGCTATTATTTCCTACAGCCTGCTGCAAAGAGTGGCTTCAGCCTGCTATCTCCATAGAAGTTCCTGCTGTATTGAGCTGTCTCATTCTGCTACTACCCTAGCAACTCCTGCTGCATTTCAGTGTTCTCAGTCTGCTATTACTCTATCAGCTCCTGTTACCCTAGCAGCACCTGTTGCATTGAGCGGTCTCAGTCCACTGTTTTTAGCAGTCTTTCTGCTCTGAGAGGTCTCTGCCCGTTATTATTTGGTGTTACTCCAGTCATCCGGATTTATCAGCCCTCTAGTTCCTGCATCTCCTTACCCATTTGGTAGTATTACCTGCATTTGGGGTTCTATCTAGTTCTACGTCTGGTTTCATCCACTGGATTACACTGTACTTAAGAGTCCTCTAGCAGTCACCTTTAAGCACTGCACAACATCATGGCATACAGACAATTGTTCTTCACCTGTCCCATACGCTAATGAAGTTTATTCAAATAGATGGGCGGATTTAATTTCCAAATGGGCATGAAGCAATAATTATTGTTGCATTCCATTTAGGGTTAGAGAACATGAGGAGCGCCTCAGTATGCAGCACACAGAGACTCCACCAGCTGCCTCAGTGTGCTTAAAGGATATGACTTTCACACCTGTATTAAAACGCGCCCATTGACTAGGCAACGTGACAATCTCACTGTCATGCACTGCGAGATTGTCAAGTCGTGCTTTTTAGCCAGACAACCTGCTGAAATGGTTAAATGGTCGCATGCTCTTCAAAAGTGAACCCATTACTGCTTCCTTTGTATATATACTGAAGCAAATACTGTATTTAGGGTGTCAGCCATAGCCTTATCCTCACTAATCAATTCACCTGTCTCAGTCCTAAGAGGACCAATATCCACCTTAACTTTTTTGTTATTAATATACTTGTAGAATTGATTAGGGTTCTTTTCTCATTTGAATATTTCTCTCATTTTGAAATTTAACTAGCTTAATTGCTTGTTTGCATTCTTTATATTTTTAAAATGATGCATCTCACCCATTTGACTTAAACACTTTAAAAGCCTGTTTCTGATTTCTCATTTCCCTGCAAACTTCATTAAGCCACATTGGTTTCACTTTACTCCTCTTGTGCTTATTCCCTAATGGTATAAGAGGATTTTAGTCTTATCTGTTAAATACCTTAATCTTAATCCATAGAGCTTACAGGTAACTCTGTGAAGGCAATCACCCCTTTAAGTAGGCAGGAACAATTCTGGGAAAGAATGCAGGGTGGAGCCTTCCTTCCCTCCTTAGCTGGTGGTCACCAGCCAATCCCCAATCAGTTAGATTCCAGACACTAACCTATTGACTAGTTAGCAAGGAGGAAAAAGAAGACTTGTGAGCATGAACCTGAAGGAACTCCCACATTCGATCACAGGAGAACCAAGCATGGTCCCTTGACAGGGTGGGAGACTTGTAATCTATATGGACCAAGAGAAAAGGATTTAACAGGTAAGACTAGAGTCCTCTTTTCTCTGTCATCCAATATAGTTTACTGGTAACTATGGGATGTGCAAACATTTAGTTTCCCAGTGGTGGGAAATAAGGCAAGGACCATGCGCCGGTCTCTCAAGTTAACAGAGCTCATATGAACTAATCAGATCCAGAATAGTCCTTAACAAACTAAGTATCAACGGACACTGAACTGAAACAGCACAAGAGCCAATGGGGCTCAACAGTTAAAGATCTCTAAGACACAAGAAATAAAGTCCTAGACAGGCAAAACCAAATTATCCTTGTGAAACACTAGGAAAGGAGGTTTGCAGGACAGAGCCTACAGTCTGGCGACTCGGCGAACACAGACAATTGCCAAACGAAAGGCCATCTTCCAAGTCAAGAGACGAAGAGGTATAGTAGCCAAGGACTCAAAGGAAGGCCGTTGCAAGGCTCCCAGAACCAAATTAAGGTCCCACTGAGGAGTGGGATGCTTAAAGGCAGGGAAAGCATGAGCGATGCCCTGAAAGAAAACCTTGACATCCGGAAGAATGGTGATGCGCCTCTGAAAAAAGACAGAGAACAGACAGAGAGCAGAACTCAGGCTAAGGAGCTTGTTCACACCATCCTGTAAGGAGGACAGGACAGTCGGCAAATCAAACTCTTGTGAGGACAGATCTCTGTCCACACACCAAGAGTGGAAGATAGACGAAATTATGTGATAGTCTTTGAAAGAAACAGGTTTCCTAGCCTGAATCATAGCGGCTACCACTACAGGAGAGAAACCCTTACTCCTCAAAATAGAGGATTCTACCGTCAAGCTGTCAAACCCAGATATGCTCCACATTCTACTTCCACAGATTGCCCTAAAGGAGGAGCTCTGGAATGCGTGGAAGCAAAAACAATTGGCACAGACAGGTCCAATAGCTCCGGAAACCAAGGTTGCCAGGGCTAGTATGGAGCAATTAGAATGACCAGAGTTCTCTCCATCAATAGCTTCCTCAGCACCCTGGGAATCAGGGGGAGAGGAGGAAAAACGTACGCTACAGGAAACTGCCAAGGGATCGAAAGAGCATCCATTGAGAGAGCCAGAGGATCCATCCAGCAGGAGGTAAATGTCGGAACCTTCCTGTTGTGTCTGGCTGCCATCAGGTCGATCCAGGGAAGTCCCCATTTCTGGACTAGGAGGTCGAACACCTCCCGGTGAAGCTCCCATTCTCCGTTGTCCACTGTGTGTCGACTTAAGAGGTCAGCAAAGACGTTGATGCCTGGAATGTGTACTGCCGAAATGGCAGCCTTGACCTCCAACCAACCTGCAAGATTTCTTGTGCCACCTTGCTTGCTGATGTAAGCCACGGCCATGGCATTGTCAAACTGAACGCGGACTGGACAGTCCTTTAGAGGAGACAACCAGTACCTCAGAGAACAGAATACTGCCCGGACTTCAAGAACATTGATGGGCAGGAGAGATTCCTCCGCTGACCAACGACCCTGGAAATTCAGGTGACCCAGGACAGCTCCCCAACCGGAGAGGCTGGCATCCATCAACACCATGGTCTAGAATGGAATCACAAAGGGTCTTCCATTCCAACGGTTTGAGAGACTCGGCCACCAAGGAAGACTCAGCTCCACATGCAAGGTGAGAGAAAGACAGCTTCAAGAGATATGGGTTCCACTTGCAAACCTGGATCACAAACCTCTGAAGTTCCTCTTGGAGTTAATGAGTCTTGACCACAAAGGAACTGAGACAAAGCTTTTCCATTCCCTGAGAGTGGGAATGGAAGAACCTGAAGGGAGGAAGAGAAGTGAAGGGAATCCTGTACCCTTCGGAAACCACCTGTAAAACCCACGGATTTGCACAGTGTCTGTACAGACACTGAGAAAGTTGCGCAGACGGCCACCCACTGACGAGTGAGGACCGGGGTTTAGCAAATCATGCTGAAGGTTTGGTCTTGGAGGAGGGCTGCTTGTGCCTCCACTATTTGGGCTTGGTGGAGGAGCGCAGTAAAAAAGGATTTTAGTCGTACCTGTTAAATCCTTTTCTCTTAGTCCATACAGGTTACTGGTAACTCTGGGTAGGCGATACTCCCCTTTAAGTACGCAGGAACAATTCTAGAATTGTAGGCAGGCGGTGGAGCCTACCTTCCCTGCTTGGCTGCAGCTAGCCAACCAGCTCCAGAAAGATTTGATACACTAACTACTGACTAGATAATGAAGGGAAAGAAGACTCCTGTGAGCATGAACCCGAAGGACCCCCACGGTTTGCCACAGGAGAGCCAAGCATGGTCCCTTGATGGGGTGGGAGACCAGTAACCTGTATTGACTAAGAACAAAGGATTTAACGGGTAAGACTAAAATCCTCTTTTCTCTGTCGTCCAATACAGGTTACCGGTAACTCTGGGTTGTCCAACCATTGAGTTTCCCAGAGGCAGGAAGGCAAGACCGGGCGCAAGGCCCCCAAAATCACCAGAGCATATATGAACCATCAGATCAGAGACAGCCCAACAAACAATGAAGTGTCAATGGACATGAAACTGGGGTAACATCCCAACTGTTACACAGCACACTGAACTAGAGCCGACGGCTCAAAAGTGAAGGAAGCACCAAGAACGGAAGAAGATCCTAGACAGACAAGACTGCTTCCAGGATCTTTATCCCAAAACCGGCATCAGCCGATGCCAGCACATCAACACGGTATTGTTTCGAAAAGGTGTGCACAGACGACCAAGTGGCATCCTTGCACAACTGATCAGCAGAGGCTTGATTCTTGTAAGCCCAAGAGGCCCAATAGATCATGTAGAATGAACCATGACAATGAAGGGAACAGGCTGCTTCCTCAGTTCATAAGCCTTACGAATAGTGGACTTGATCCAAGAAGCAATAGTCACCTTGGATGCAGGTCTTCCTGCCCTAGGACCCTCAGGAATGATGAACAACGCAACTGATTGATAGACTCAGTGCGACGCACATAAAATTTGAGACAACGCACCATGTCTAACAAGTCTGATAGTAGAAGGAAGAACCCAAATACCGTGTCTGAGATTAAAATTTTCACTCCAGAATTAGCAAAAATACACTTAACTGGCAGGCGAAGGGTTAATCTGCTGAGGCGAGAGGAAGAGTCCAAGCCTGCATAGGATACTCATGAAGGGAAAGCCAAAAAATGGCATCCGCTCAATAGCCAATCAGAAAATAGCCTGCAAAGCACACACTCATGGGAAAAGAGGACTTTAGTCTTACCTGTTAAATCCTTTTCTCTTAGTTCATACAGGTTACTGGTAACTCTGGGAGGCGATCCACTCCTTAGTAGGCAGGAACAATTCTAAAAGTGTATGCAGGGGGTGGAGCCTCCCTTCCTTCCTTGGCTGCAGCTAGCCAACCAGCTCCAGTACAATTTGAGACACTATGACTAGATAGTAGAAGGGAAGAAGACTCCTGTGAGCGTGACCCCGAAGGACCCCCATTGCATTGTCCCTTGACAGGGTGGGAGACCAGTAACCTGTAAGGACTAAGAGAAAAGGATTTAACAGGTAAGACTAAAATCCTCTTTTCTCTGTCATCCAGAAGGTCTCGCCACCGAGAGCAGAACAGTGGAACCTTCCTGTTGTGTCTTGTCGCCATCAGGTCAATGTAAGGGGGACCCCATCGCTGAACAAAGACTTGGAACACCTCTGGGTGCAACTCCCACTCTCCGCTGTCCACTGTGTGTCGACTGAGGAAGTACGCCATGACATGGTCTACGTCTGGAATGTGCACTGCGGATATGACAGGTACGTGCTCTTCTGCCCAGGACAAAATAGCCTTCTTGACTTTTAACCAAGCAGCACGAATTCTTCCACCTTGCTTGCTGATGTAAGCCACGGCCGTGGCATTGTTGGACTCCACTCGGACTGGACAGTCTCCCAACTGAGATGTCCAATGTCACAGGACATGAAACATCGCCCGAAGCTCCAATATGTTGAACAGTAGGAGGGACTCCTCCGGAGACCACCGACCCTGAGTGCTCAAGCGATCCAGGACCGCACCCCAGCCAGAGAGACTGGCATCAGTCGTCACCTAGGCCCAAAAGGGCACCAGAAAGGACTTGCCCTTCAGCAGGTTGGAAAGGTCGAGCCACCATGACAAGCTCAGTTCCACATGAAGAGGAAGAGAAACAGATGTCTTCAGAAGATCTGGTTGACCCTTGCACACCCGTATCACAAACCTCTGGAGCTCCCTGGGGTGTGCCATGACAAATGGAACCGCTTCTATGGTGGATATGAATTTCCCCACCAGAGAGGATAGCTTCTGGACAGGAAATAGATCCTGAGAGTGAATCGCGGAAACTCTGTGGGCAATCTAGTGAGCCACCTCGTCCGTGAGGAACACCATGATCTTCTGGGTATCGAAGAGGAAACACAGGAAGACCAGACGCTGGGATGGGACAACATCTGACTTGTCCAAGTTGATGATCCACCCGTGATGGGTGAAAGCCTGAATGCAGTTCTGAACTTGCTGATGAAGTACGGCAGAGGGAGCTTTCAGAAGCTAGTCGTCCGTGTATGGAGTAACTCTGATGCCGTTCCGGTGAAGGACTGATATCAAGGCACCTAGGGCATGGTTGAAGACCTGAGAAGCCATCGTCGGACCAAATGGAAGACCAGAGTACTGAAAATGTCCCCTGTCGCAGGCAAACCGGAGGTACTGTCGGCTCTCTGGATGAATGGCAATGTGTAAGTACGCGTCCTGAAGATCCAGAGAAGCAAGGAATTCCCCCAGGGCCATGGCAGCAATCACTGTGCGCAGAGTAGGGAAAGCGAGGCTTTCTTGGAAGCACTATCAGCAGACCAGATCTTGACCCAAAGAGCCCGTCTGGCCACCACAAACATGGTGGAAACCGTAGCCACCAAATGGATGGCATCAAATAAGACAACAGAAACACAGTGCTGTGCCTTAGGTATGGTGGCAAGAAGGCACAACTTATCTGAAGTAGGTACATCCTGACGGGCAGCCTTGGTGAGCTGTTCAGTCCAGACCGCAATGGCCAGGTTCCCCCATGGTGCGGCAAACGCTGGCCGCATAGCAGAACCAGCAGTGGCAAAAATGGACTTGAGGGAAACCAAGTTTCTTGTCTGTCCAGTCCTTCAGAGCAAAGGCATCAGACTGGCAGGGCAACAGATTTAGATAGCCTGGATACAGAAGCATCCAGTTTGAGGGGATGAACCCATTGAGCAAGCTCAGCTTCAGAAAAGGGGTAAAGCTTGGCAAATTTCTTAGACACAGATGCTTTCTTGTCTGGGGAGTTCCACTCCTCAGACACAAGGAGGTCAAGAGTGGGATTAGGTGGAAAGTAAGGGGCTTAACAGGCTCCTGGAATACCTCAGAGAGATCAGAAGGAACCTCCTGAACTAGGGGAATGTTAAGAGTAGTTAAGAAGGCCCTGATCAGGCCCTCAGCGGAGGCTTCAGGATCAGCCTTAAAAAAAAAAAAAAAAAAAAAAAAAAAAAAAAAAAAAACCTGAGAGGACCCAACACAGAATACTCCTCAACATCCGAATCCACCAGCAGTTCCTCCTCAGAGGAATCTGACACGTCAGGTACTCCCTGAGGTTTGGACAGGGAAGATCTGACTGAGAAGGGGTCCTGCAAAGACTGAAAGGCCCCCTGTAACCGAGATGGAAAGAGTTGCAATGTGGACCTAAAGTCCCTAGTCGCAGCCTTGAACTCTTGCACCCAAGCTTGCTCTAACGCATGGCTGGAGGTCCCTGGAATGCTGTCAGGGACATCAGAACATGCTGGGCATAAGTGACCTGAGAATTCTCTAGGTAGCCCTGAGTGATAGGAAGAGCAATGCACAATGGGGATACAGAGACCCCAGCCTCCTGAGTCTTAGGTCTAGCCCCAAGCTCCAGCGGTATAAACATACTGTCACGGAGTGACTAGGAAATAACACTGACAAGTACAGATGAACTTAAGATAAAACTTTATTAAGTACAATAGAGCAGTAATGATGACACAATGCTGGAAGCAACAAATGACAACAGTGGCAGTAATGAATGACACAAACATGGCAGTAAGACTGGCACACCTTCACAAGACCAGGGAGGAACAGTGGACACACTTTCCTCACCCTACACTAGGCAGGTGAGCAGTAACGGAAAGGCCCTGGGAACTCACACAGGCAAGGTGGGATGACAGTGCAGAGCACTTCCACACACACAGTCATCAGGAAAATAGGAAGCGCAACAATACCCAAATGCTAGGTATACAGTTGACAAGGTAACCGGCACTGAGGCTACGAGAGGCAACACACAAACCCGAACAGCCACGGGAGGTCAGTACACGGACTGGTCGACAAGCGCTGCTAGCGGAAGCGAACGCTGGGAGGAAGGCACAGGCAGCAAGGATTCCTAACAGATACAAGGAATCACAATCTGAGAGCAACAGAGAGAGAATCAAAGGCAGCCAAGAGTCAAAGTCGGATCAGGTAGTCAGATGTTGCCAGTGGTCGGAGCCGGAACGGGTAGTCAGACGTAGCCAGGAGTAGTACACAGGAACAGCAATGGACCAACACAGCACTAGGCTCAGATACAACACGAAAGGGCAAAGGTAATGAGACATGCTGAGGTTTAAAAGGACAAGCAGGTGGGTGGAGAGATGACATCACCAGCACAGCGACTCAGCGTAGAGCGACAGTTAGGCAGTAACAATGTCGCTGAAAAGCAATATCTCAGAGGCAATCACGGACACCGTGATACATTCTCACAGTGTCAAATAACCTACTGTACAATAAATCACCCAATTATAGTGTGTAGGATTAAAGTTTCACCACAGAAATCTCTAAAATAAACTTATCTGGCAGGCAAAGGGTTAATCTGCATAGGAGAGAAGGAGAGTTCAAGCCCTGCATAGGATACTCACCCAGAAATGCTCACAAAACGGCTGCCGCGGCGAGAGCCAATCAGAAACAAGGGCGCGAAGCAAGTGATTATAGGAAATGTAGTTTTTCCCAAAAAGTACCCCAAACCGATCCCGAAACCCCGAGACCCCAAATACACTACAAACATGAACCAGATAATAGCGCAAGGGCAGACAAGTAAAATGAGCCATCTCTTAAGTCGCTAGGTTAAACGGTTGCAGAGATACGTCCCAAACAGTACAGTCCCATAGGAGTGAATGGAGCAATGGCATCTATGTGTTAAAGTGCCCCTTGAAGGTGCAGTACACAATTTTTACAAATTTTAAACATTAAAATGTTTAAATCATCAATAGAACATGTGAGGATACCCAAAAAAACACTAACCCGTAGGAAAAGTGTTAGAAAACCCCCCAAAAAGTGCCAAACCAACAGTTAAAGGGTTAATTTACTACATAAACCTGCTCCAAACACCCAACAGACAGACAGATATACCCAGTGAGTGCAGGTGTGTGCAATAACAACACCCCTGTGCGGAGGGGCACTGTAGGACAAGTGGACTTGCAGCTCTCAAAGGGTTACTCACCTTTCCTGCAGATCTTCTGTCTTCAGATTACCATGTAGCAAGAAGTACCTCAGTGGATAACTCCTGTGGAAGCACTTGGAATCAAGTTTTTCCCCCTCAGGGCTTAAGGTCCACAAAAAGCACCAGGATACTGAGCTAGCCACATCTAAGGGCCTTGTCAGTCATGGTAATCCGCCTAATGGTGGTACTCCATATCCAACAGAAAATAAAAAAGGATTCTAAAAACTATAGCAGAACTGTTCTCAGCCTGGTGTTGTCAATTACTCCTGAACTACAACTCTGACAGAATTGAAATAACACTCTCCATAGTCCAAATACTACGATGATTAATTAGAGCTGCTTCGATTTATTAATTAGAGCTCACAAATACAATGTGCTCTGGAATACGTGGACAGTTGGTGAAACACAGCATTGGAAAAGTGTTATAATATACTGATTTGGGGTTTACATCCTAACCTGCAGTAAGAAGGTTAAAGGGTTAAAGTTCAAAAGGTTGTTTGTTCTGGGAGTGTGTGTAATTAAGGGTGGGGGTTTGTGAACAATCACCTGTGTAGGCATGTATAAATCTAGGTACAGGACTCAGAGCTTGCTCACAAATACAATGTGCTCTTTACCAAGTGCTCTGTAATAAGTGTACAGTTGGTGAAACACAGCAGTCAGTGCAACACAGGAGTTAGAGAAACAACGGTAAAATAGGATTTTAGTCTTACCTGTTAAATCCTTTTCACTTAGTCCATACAGGTCACTGGTACTCTGGGAGGCGATGCGCCCCTTTAATAGGCAGGAACAATTATGCAAATGACTGCAGTGGGCGGAGCCTCCCCTCCTACTTAAGCTGCCTTCAGGCCAGAGCCACTAGATTGGATTGATTTGAGACCCTAAAACTGACCCCAGGTAAGAAAGACTCCTGTGAGCATGCCCCAAAGGTCTCCCACTGAATGCCACAGGAGAGCCAGGTCTGGTCCCTTGACAGGGTGGGAGACCAGTGACCTGTATGGACTAAGTGAAAAGGATTTAACAGGTAAGACTAAAATCCTATTTTCACTGTCGTCCAATACAGGTCACTGGTACTTCTGGGATGTACAAACATTGAGCTGATCCAGAGGTGGGAAAGAGGCAAAGACCAGAACAAGGCCCAAGTCATTAAAACTGCTATGAACCAGTTAATTACATAGCCCAAACTGTAAATGTCAACGGACACCAAGCAAGGGAACAACCTTGAACTAACACAGCACACGGAACTAGAGCCAACCGGGCTCAACAGCAAGGAAGCACTAAGGATCACAGAGCGGAAGACCTACACAGGCAAAACTGCCTCCAGGACTTTCCTTCCAAAACTGGCATCAGCCGAGGCCAGCACATCAACTCGGTAGTGCTTAGAAAAAGTGTGCACAGAGGACCAAGTGGCCGCTCTGCACAGTTGATCAGCGGAAGCCTGATTCTTGTAGGCCCAAGAGGCCCCAATAGATCTGGTGGAATGGGCAGTCACCCGGAAGGGAACATGCTTATTCCGCAACTTATAGGCTTCACGGATAGTAGCCTTAATCCAAGAGGCAATGGTAACTTTGGAGGCCGGTCTCCCTGCCCTAGGCCCCTCAGGAATGACGAATAGAGCGTCAGACTTCCTGATAGACTCGGTGCGATGCACATAAAACTTGAGGCAACGCACCACATCCAACAGATGGAGATCTCTTTCCTTGTCAGATGAAGGATTAGGGCAGAAAGAGGGAACCACTATCTCCTGATTGATGTGAAACTCGGACACAACCTTGGGTAAGAATTCCTTGGTAGTGCGAAGCACAGCCTTATCCTTGTGGAACACCAGATAAGGAGGTTTACAAGACAAAGCCTGTAACTCTGCTACCCGGCGAACTGAAACAATAGCCAAAAGGAAGGCCATCTTCCAAGTCAAGAGAAGTAATGGAATGGAAGCCAAGGATTCAAACGGTGGTCGCTGGAGAACTCCCAGCACCAAATTGAGGTCCCACTGGGGAGCAGGACTCTAGAAGGCAGGTTGAACATGAGTCACACCCTGGAAGAAAACTTTCACATCAGGAAGGATAGCAATCCTTTCCTGGAAAAACACAGACAAGGCAGAAGTCTGAACTTTGAGGGAACTCAGACTGAGCCCCTTATCCACACCGTCCTGCAAGAAGGCCAGGACAGTGGGAAGATGAAACTCAAGGGATAACTTCGTATCAGAGCACCATGTCACAAAAGTTGACCATATGCGATGATAGATCTTGGAAGACACAGGCTTACGAGCACTGAGCATAGTCGACACCACAGAAGGAGAAAAACCTTTCTTTGCTAGAATCGAGGATTCAACCGCCATGCCATCAAATGGAGAGAGTGAACATCCTCCTTCCACAGATATCCCTGAAGAAGTAGGTCCGGACGGGCAGGAAGTGGGAACGGATCCGCCACTGACATGGCCATCAACTCCGGATACAAGGACTGGCGAGGCCAGTTTGGAGTGATCAGGATCACAGGACAACGCTCCCGCTTCAGTTTCTGGATGACTCTGATCAATAGAGGAAGAGGAGGAAAGATGTAAGCCAGGGAAAAATCCCAAGGGATCGACAAGGCATCCACTGCTAGAGCAAGGGAGTCCCTCCGCCGGGAGCAAAACACCGGAACCTTCCTGTTGTGTCTGGAGGCCATCAGGTCCACCTCCGGCATCCCCCACCTCTGGGTGAGCAAATGAAACACCTCTGGATGAAGAGCCCATTCTCCGCTGTCGACGGTATGACGACTGAGGAAGTCTGCCATGACGTTGTCCACGCCTGGAATATGAACTGCAGAGATGACAGGCACGTGATCTTCTGCCCAAGACAAAATATCCTTGACCTCCAGCCAGGCGGTGCCGCTTCTTGTGCCACCTTGCCTGTTGATGTAAGCCACCGCAGTGGCGTTGTCGGATTCCATTCTGATCGGAAGACCGGTCAGTTGAGACTCCCAGTGTCTCAGGGCAAGCCGGATGGCACGTAGCTCCAGAACATTGATGGAGAGAAGAGATTCCTCCAGACCCCATTTCCCCTGAGCACTGAAGTGACCCAACACAGCACCCCAGCCCCGAAGGCTGGCATCCGTCGTGATCGTAGTCCAACAAGGAACTAGAAAGGATCTCCCTTTCAGGAGATGGGAGAGATCCAACCACCAGTGCAGACTCGATTCCACATGAGGAGGTAGAGAGACTGACAGATGCTGATGATCTGGATGATTCTTGCACGTCTGGATCACAAATCTCTGAAGTTCCATGGAGTGGGCCATGGCAAAAGGAACCGCTCGATCGTGGAAATGAAATTGCCCACCAGGGATGACAACTTCGTTACCGGCACTAGGTCCAGTTCCAGAATCCCCGCCACTCTGATAGCTATCTGATGAGCCACATCCTCTGGCAGGAACACCATGCATTGGCGAGTGTCGAACAGGAGACCCAGGAACAGAAGCCTCTGAGATGGGACCAAGTCCGACTTGTCCAGATTCAGGATCCAGCCATGGCGGTTCAGAGTGTGGATACACTTCTGCAATTGCTGGTGAAGAAGCTCCGCCGAAGAAGCTTTGATGAGGAGATCGTCCATGTAGGGAGTCACCCTGACCCCGTCCTGATGAAGCACCGCTATCAGGGAGCCCAACACTCTCTGGAAGACCTGAGGAGCTGATGTCAGCCCAAAGGGAAGAGCAGAAAACTGAAAGTGTCCCCTGTGGCAGGCAATCCTGAGGTACCGCCTGCTCTCTGGATGAATAGTGATGTGAAGATAAGCATCCTGAAGGTCCAGGGAGGCAAGGAACTCCCCTGGAGGAATTGCTGCAATCACAGAGCGCAGGGACTCCTGGCGAAAGTGGGAAGTCACCAGATAGGCATTGAGATCTTTGAGATCCAAAATAGGACGAGCCCCTCCGTCCTTTTTGGCCACCACAAACAGGTTGGAATAAAATCCTGAACCTGTGTCCTCCTGAGGAACCACTTCCAGAACCTCTTTGTCCAAGAGATCCTGAATAGCGTCGAACAGACGTCTTTTTGTGGGTTCCTGAGAAGGACGAGTAAAATGGAACCGAAAAGGAGGAAGGGAGGAGAAAGGGATCCTGTATCCCTCTGACACCACCTGAAGAACCCATGGGTCCGCCACTGACTCCTCCCAAGTCCGGCGAAAGATGCGGAGACGTCCACCGACAGCCGGATGCGGACCCGGGTTCGGCGAGTCATGCCAAAGCAGTCTTGGAGGTCTTGGCCCTGGGGGCCACTTTGGGCTTCCAGGACTGTTTGGGCTTGGAGGAGGAGCACGTAGCGGGAGGACCCGTCTGGGCCGAGGAGCGTGTCTCAGTCTGAAAGGAACGAAAGGACCGATTGCATTTGGCTGGAAACTTTTTCTTAAAGACTGAGGGTAGAAGAGTACTTTTACCACCAGTAGCCTCACTGATCATTTCTTTGAGCTCAGATCCAAATAGCAAAGTCCCCTGAAAGGGTAAGGAAAGCAAGGCTTTCTTAGAGGCTGTATTCAGCAGACCAAATTTTCAGCCAAAGGGCACGTCTAGCCACCACAGAGGCAGTGGAGGCCCTCGCCATCATGTGCACAGCATCAAAAGCAGCGTCAGCAACATAGTTCTGAGCTTCAGTGATATTAGCAAGAAGTTGCAACTGTTCAGATACTGGTGCATCCTGGCGAACTGCTTCAGTCAGTCGCTCAGTCCAGGCCGCAATGGCTCTATTAACCCAAGCAACTGCCAAGGTTGGACGCATGGCAGTGCCAATGGAGGCAAATATAGATTTAAGAGAAAGCTCTAGCTTTTTATCCGTCCAATCCTGAAGGGCAGAGGCATCAGAGACAGCCAAAGCGGTAGACTTGGATAGTCTGGAAACAGGAGCATCCACCTTGGGGGGATGAACCCATTTTGCCAGCTCAGTCTCAGCAAAAGGGTACAGTTTAGCAAACTTTTTAGAGACAGAGGAGGATCGGTCAGGATTCTTCCATGCCTCAGAGACTAGACGGGCAAGAGTAGGGTTAGTTGGAAAACAAACAACAGGCTTAGACGGTTTCTTTTTAAAAACATCAGTAGGATCATAAGTGGATTCCTGAGTCAGAGGAAGGTTAAGCGTATTCAGCACAGCTCTAATCAGACCCTCAGCCGAAACTTCAGGGTCACATTCATAAGGGTCCCCAATGGACCTGTCAGACTCAATAACAGTGCGTTCCTCAGCATCAGAATCCTGCAAGAGTTCTTCCTCAGAAGAATCAGACACATCAGGAGCACCCTGTGGCTTAGGCAGGGAGGTCCTGATTGTAGTGGGGGTCTGCCAGACCTGGAGAGCCCCCTGTACCTGAGACGGAAAAAGTTGAAGAGTGGATCTGAGATCCCTAGTGGCAGCTTTAAACTCCCTCACCCAAGATGGCTCAATAGCGTGGCTGGGAAGCAGAGGGTTGCTATCTTGACCAGTGCAGTTAGGGCATAGATCACCCACATTATCACTAGATAACCCAGTGTGACAATAGGAGCAAAACGCCATGGGGGAGCAGACCCCCCCATCCTCCTTAGACTTTGGTCTAGCCCCTAGCTCCAGTGAAGTAGACATGCTCACAGCGTCAATATACCCCACTTTAAACTATATCACCCAGTAAGTGTGGAAGATTAAAGTTTCACCCCAGAAATGCCTAATATTGGACTTATCTGGCCAGCGAAGGGTTAATCTGATGAGGGGAGAGAAGGCTCGGTCCCTGCGTAGTGTACTCGCTGAGGAAGAGCTCCACAAAATGGCGGCCGTCAGGATAGCCAATCAGAAACGAGCGCGAACCGGGCGCTCATGGGAAATGTAGTTTTCCCCATACAAGTACCCCAAACAGTGCCCGAAGCCCCCCTGAACATCCCACACTAATAAAACATACACCGGATGACAGAGCAGGAGCTTAGCATTAAAATGAGCCCTCTCTGGAGTTGCTGTGACAAGCGGTTCCAGAGATACGTCCCAGACTGTGAAATCTCATAGAGAGTAAAGGAGCCATAGCGTCTAAGCGGGAAAAGCCGCTCTTAAAGGCGCGGAACACCATTTTCAATAAAGTTTAAGAAAACATTAAGAAGTGCCCAAACATACATAAAACACATAAAGAAATACTATACAAGGCTCCAAACTCAGAGAATGCCACAGAAACTGCATTAAATACATTAAATGCAAATAAAAACACCCTATGAGTGCTGGAGTGCAAAGCAAACTCCCAAATACAAGCCCAGCAAAGGGACACTGTGGGGACAAGTGGACCTTCAGCACTCAAAGGGTGGCTCACCTTTCCTGCAAGGACTTCTGTCTTCAGGTGACCATGATGAAGTGGGAATAGACCAGAGGAAAATTCCCCAGTAGGGAAGATGCTTGACTCAAGCTGTTCCCTCTTCAGGGCATAAGGTCCACAGAAAATCCCTGGAAGCTGCACCAGCCACTTTTAAGAGGGCAATTCACAGCCATGGTCACCCTCCTAATGGTGGTATTCCATATTTGAATAAAAAAATAACAAAAGACTAAGTTGATGCATAGAGGTTCTCTACCTGGTGTGCACAGCACCCAGGAACAAATCAATCTGGTGGCTCTGGCCTGAAGGTGGCTTAAGTAGGAGGGGAGGCTCTGCCCCCTGCAATCATTTGCATAATTGTTCCTGCCTATTAAAGGGGCGAATCGCCTCCCAGAAGTACCAGTGACCTGTATTGGACGACAGTGAAATTAATTGTTTACATTTTTAAGAACTCACATTCGCACCATGCACGAGCAAGCTTGGAGATCTCACTCAGTGCACATCTTGCCATATGCATGCTTGGAACAGCAGTTCCTGGGTCCATACCGCTGTGGCAAGTGGCCTTTCTAGAAGCTCAGATTGGAAATCTAGAGAATTATATTGCAACACAGAGATATTGACAACCTTGAGAGGAGTCTCTTACTAACTGAGCAGTCTAGCTGGGTCACCTAGCAAAGAGGGAGGAGATCAGGTAGAAGGGACCCAGGCACATAGTTGGGTGACAGAAGTGGTTGCAGTGGGGAAGGGAAGAGGAAGAGGGCAGCCAGTCCTGAGTTTTTTTATCCAAACAAATTTGCTCATTTAAGTGAAGATGTTGGGGAGGCACACCCAGAAGTGGAATTGCTGGAGAAGACTGTTCTCCCTAACAGCCGGGAGAACAGCTCCTCTACCACAGAGGGGATCCAAAGGAAAGTGAAGCAAAGGCAGGTTGTGGTGGTAGTGGACTCCATTATTAGGAGAACAGACAGGGTAATCTGTGGCTCTGATCGCAGCAACCGAATGGTTTGTTGTCTCCCGGGTGCCCTGGTTCAGCATGTTGCAGACAGGGTGGACAGATTATTGGGAGGGGCTGGAGAGGATCCAGCTGTCTTGGTGCATATTGGTACCAATGACAAAGTAAAAGGAAGGTGGAGAGTACTAAAGGGTAATTTTAGGGATTTAGGGAGTAAGATTAGGAACTGGACCTCCAAGGTAGTATTCTCAGAGATACTACCTGTTCCATGTGCTACGCCAGAGAGACAGCGGGAGATTAGGGAGCTCAATGCATGTCTGAAGTCTTGGTATAAGAAGGAGGGCTTTGGGTTTTTAGAGCACTGGGCCGATTTTGCTTTGGGGTACAATCTCTATAGTAGGGATGGATTGCACCTGAATGCAAGAGGGTCTCAAGTGCTTGGGGAGAGGATGACTAGACGGTTGGAGGAGATTTTAAACTAGGAAGGGAGGGGCCAATAAATTCTGGGCTAGATAGTATAGAAAGGGAAGGTGATGTAGTTAATAACCAGGTGGGTGGATCTGGGGGCGGGGTTAGTACAGATGATAGGGAGAAGCCTACAAACCTCAAAAAAAAAAAGGAAAAAAAACACAAATGGAACATAGCAGTGGCATAAATTGTATGCTTGCAAATGCCAGAAGTTTAACTGGTAAGATAGGGGAATTGGATCTGGTAGAGGAAATCAAAAACAATGACTTGATAGGCATAACAGAAACATGGTGGGATGACACACGATTGGTCAACCAATTTGGAGGGCTACATGTTATTTAGAAAAGATAGGTCAAACAAAAGAGGTGGTGGGGTTTGTCTGTATGTCAAACAAGCATTATTGCCTCATTTGCAGGAAGATATATGTGATAACAGTAGTGAACATGTGGAATCCCCTGTGGGTTAAAGTGGTCAATGGGGGTAAAACTGCCCAGAAAATATTAGTGGGTATTTGTTATAAACCACCAAACATTGGTGACCTTGAAGAATCACAGCAGTTAATGCAAATAGAAAAGGCTTCTCAAATAGGGAAAACTATTAATTAGGGGGATTTTAATTATCCAGAAATAGACTGGAAAAATGGAACAGCTAATTCTGCTAAAAGCAGTCAGTTTCTGAACTTGTTGAATGACAATTTTTTGTCTCAACTAGTGCAGACATCAACCAGAGGGAATGCGTGTCTGGATCTGGTAATAACTGACAATGAAGAACTTATCTCTAACATCCAAGTAAGGAAGCACTTTGGGAACAGTGACCATAACATGGTATCGTTTGAGATTAATTCAAAAAAGCAATTTGGTATGGGTTTTCAGAAAAAACACACAGAAGGTAAGTGGAATGCCTTCAAAATAACATTGCAAAAATATACATATAAATGTATCCCTTGATAACAAATACAAAAGAAGCAAATTAAAACCAATGTGGCTAACCAGTAAAGTAATTCATGAAATAAGAAAGCAGCATTTAAACATTATAAAGCTAAGGGATCAGCAGAGGAATAAATTAGCTAGACTGGAGAATGAAAAAAAAATATTGCTAAGGAAAGCAAGAGCAACCGAAAAAAAATTCTTTAAATACATTAATGGCAAAAAATTAAAGTCTGATAATGTTGGGTCCTTGTTATCTGAAATGGTCACAGAGAGAAAGATATTTTAAATAATTTCTCTTCTTCTGTTTTTACCAAGGAATCCCCAGTGGACAAGAATCTGCAAACTACTTTTACAGAACAGTCACAGCAAGCATGGGACTGGCTAACACAAGAAAAGTGCTAAAACAATTGAATGATGTTAAGGTAGACAAAGCCCCGGGGCCAGATGGTATACACACCCATGGGTACATAGAGAGCTAAGCCAGGCACCGGGGCCAGACCGTTATATTTGATTTTCAGGGATTCTTTTATTTCAGGTATGGTGCCCATGGACTGGCATAAAGCAGATGTGGTGCCCATATTTAAAAATGAATCAAAGTCACATCCAGGAAACTACAGACCTGTAAGCTTGACATCTGTGGTAGGGAAGCTGTTTGAAGGGTTGCTAAGAATTCAGCTAGAACAGGAATATCATTATAGCAGGAGCCAACATGGCTTTTTGAAAGACAGGTCTTGTCAAACTAACTTGATCGCATTTTATGAAAAAGTGAGTAATATAGATGCAGGAGCGGTGGTTGATGTGATCTATCTAGACTTTGCAAAGGCATTTGATATGGTTCCACACAAGAGGTTACTGTACAAATTGAATGAAATAGGCCTAGTAGAAAACGTTTGTGTGTGGATTGGAAATTGGCTGAAAGACAATGAAAAGAGTGGTAGTAAATGGCAAGTTCTCCAATTGGATAAACATGATAAGTAGAGTACCTCAGGGATCTGTCCTGGGTCCTCTTCTTTTTAATTTGTTCATTAATGACCTCCCAGAGGGCATAGGGAGCCATGTATCAGTGTTTGCCGATGACACAAAATTAAGTAAGGTAATAAAGTCTGAACTGGATGTGTCTTCATTACAAGAGGATTTGGACAAATTGAGTAACTGGGCAGGCAAATGAGATTCAATATAGACAAGTGAAAAGTTATGCATTTTGGGTATAATAATAAAAATGCAACATATAGTTTAAATGATGTTTCTCTGGGGAAATCTACTAATGAAAATGATTTGGGAGTAATGGTAGAAAATAGACTAAGCAGTAGCATGCAGTGCCAGCTGGCAGCTGCAAAGGCCAATAAGATATTGGCATGTATTAAAAGGGGTATTGACTCAAGTGAGAAAGATATTATGCCGCTTTACAGGTCCATGGTAAGACCCCACCTAGAATATGCTGTTCAATTCTGGGCGCCCTTTCTGAAAAAGGACATTATGGAACTAGAAAGAGCGCAGAGGAGGGCTACAAAACTAGTAAGGGGAATGGAAAGTTTTAGTTATGAAGAAAGGCTAGAAAAGTTAAACTTGTACACATTAGAGAAACGGCATCTTAGAGGGGATATGATAACACTATATAAGTATGTACAGTTCCCACACAAAGGGCTCTCCAAAGACCTGTTCATTAACAGAACAGTACAAAGGACAAGGGGCTCCCGCTTAGACTTGAGGAAAGGCGATTTAACCTACAACAGTAGAAAGGCTTCTTTACAGTAAGGACAACAAAGGTATGGAATTCACTGCCTGAGGAGGTGGTGCTATCGAATACATTAGATGCCTTTAAAAAGGTCCTGGATACTTATTTAAAAGAGCATAACAGAGGGCTATGTACGTTAGCATTGGGATTAATATTTACTTAGGGCATGTTGATCCAAGGAGAAATCTAATTGCCATTTGGAATAGAGAAGGAATTTTTCCCCCCATTCAGGGTAGAATTTGAAATTGCTATATTGAGGGGGGGGTTTTGCCTTCTTTTGGATCAACAATGGTAAACAGGAATAGGAAAAGGGTTGAACTGGATAGAAGCAAGTCTTTTTTCAACCTAAATTACTATGTTACTATGTATTATGAAACATTACTATCACTTTAAAAAACAAGCCTCAGTGGGCTTCTCCTAGGGAAAAAACATAGCACGCAAGATTTTCCCCTCGGAGCTGGAAGGTCCACAAACAGCACCTGGTAACGGAGCAATCCGCCATTGGGAAGTCAGTACTTGGAGATTTCTACACCCCATATCTAACAGAAAATAAATATAACTAAAAACTAAGCAGAACTGTTCTCTTGCCTTTCCTGTTCAAGGAACAAATCTGACTGGTTGGGGATTGGCTGGTGACCAGCTAAGGAGGGAAGGAAGGATCCACCCTGCACTTCTTTTCAAGAATTGTTCCAGCCTACTTAAAAGGGACGGTCACCTTCCCAGAGAGTTAACTGTAAGCTATATTGGGACGACAGAAAAAAGGCATATTCCACATCAACAAACACAAGGGATTCAAAGGGAGGCCATTGCAAAACATCCAGGACCCAATTACGTTCCCACAGAGGTGTAGGAGTCTTCTAGGCAGGAAATGCATGTGCAACCCCATGAATGAACACCCTGATATCTGGAAGAGTGGTAATACGCATCTGGAAGAACACAACAAAAGCAGAAATCTGAACCCTCAAGGAGCTCAGGCTGATCAAGCCATCCTGGAGAAAAGAGAACAACCAGAAGGTCAGAGTCCTGTGAAGATAGATCCCTGTCCATAAACGAACGATGAAAAATGGACCACACCCTATGGTAGGCCTTAGAGGAAATGAAACAGGCTTCCTAGCCTGAATCATATTAGAAATGATCTCAGTGAAGAAAACCTTGCTCCTCAAGATGTGGACTTCAATAGCCATGACAAGAAAGCTAGTTTTTTCACATTTTCTTTCTAAAGAAGCCCTGAAGGAGGAGGGCCAGTCTGGGTGGTGGTGGAAATAGATCCAGAATGGAAAGTCATCAGTTCCACAAACCTCATCCTCTTGGTCCAATAAGGAGCAACCAGAGTCACAGTTGCACTGTCATGATCTTCTGGAGATCCCTGGGATTGAGAAGAATGAGAGAAAAGACATAAGCAAAATGGAAGTGCCGCAATGGCCAGAGGATCTCCTCCCCTCCCCCGCAGTGGGAACAGAAGACTGGAACAACCTTCCTGTTGTTCCTTGAGGCCATCGGGTAAATTGGCGGCAGACCCCACGGTTGCACAATCAGGTGGAACAGATCCTGGTGACTCAAAGTCTGACAAAGTTTTCTACCCCTGGAATGTGAACGGCGTAGATGGCCAGATTGTGGACTTCTGCCCAAAATGTACCCCACACAGGCAGTGGCGCTTCCAGTGTCCCCCCCCCCCCACCCAAACGGTTGATATAAGCCACAGCCCTGGTTGTCTGACTAGACTCTTACTTGATGACCTTTCAACTGAGAGGTCCAGTACATACCAGATTGAGCCATATCATCCTGAGCTTCCTCCACAGTCCACCTGACTTGGATCCCCAAGTGACCCAGCACTGCTCTCCCAGGCCCTCAGGCTGGGATCCATCATGATGAGAGCCCATTCCGGGATGACAAATAGCTTCCCCAGCTCAAGGTGGCGCCATTCCATCCCAAAATGTAGATCGTTCCTGGCTTAAGGAGAGAGAGGGAGAGATCTGCTGATCCAGAAGAGTCGAATTCCTGTGCCACTTCCGGAAGACAAACCTCTGGAGTTCCCTGGTGTGTACCTGAGAGTAAAGTACCATTTCTAGGGTACAAACTAGTTGGCCCATAACCCTCATGTACTTCCTGACCGTGGGGGGCCATTCCAGAGCCTGACACACATCTGCTGGATATTGTCTTCTGGTTAAAAAAAAAAAAAAAAAAAAAAAAAAATTCCCTTGACGGGTGTCAAACCTTATGCATAGGCGCCAGCTCTTGGAATGGCACAGAAGACTTCAACATGTTCAGAATATGTCCATGGTGGACCAGGATTCAAGCACGTTCTTGGATGTGCTGGGCCAAGAGCCATGGAAATGCCCCGGGTGTGTATGAAGGCTGTTAAGGCCCCCATGACCTTGCTAAACACCTAAGGTGGTGAGGCCAGGCTAATAGACACAGCAATGAACTATTAGTGCTCTGAGCCTAAAGCAAAACGCAGATAGAGTTAGCTGTCCAGGTGGATCCAAATTCTGAAGGTCCAGAGATGCCACATACTCCCCTGGGCACACTGCTGCAATGACAGAGCGCAATGATTCCATCTTAAAGCGTGCAGCCTCCAAATACATGTTGAGACACTTGAGGTCCAGAACTGGGTGGCAGTTGCCATCATCCTTCAGAAACACAAACAGGTTGTAATAAAATGAACCTTGCTCTTGGGGAGATACTGGAACGAGAACCTTCTCATCCAGCAGTGACTGCACTGATGCAGAGAAAAACTGCAACTTGACTGGTATGCAGTAGGAACCTTGGACTGGTAGAAAAGAAAGGGAGGAAGGGATTTAAAATCTATTTTATACCCTTCTGAAATTACCTGCAAAACCCACTGGTCCACAAAAGAGTTTTCTCAGGTGTGCCAAAAAAACGCGAAGACACCTGCCCATGGGAACCGGTGGACCAGGAGTCTGAGTCATGCAGAACCTGGTTTGACAGACTTTGCACTTGAAGCTGTTCGCTAGGGCTGCTACTGCTATCTAGGCTTGGCGGGGGGGGGGCAGGAGTTTGGAGCCCTGCGAAGTCTGTGGCCTTTGTGACTCAGTTTGGCAGCAACAAAAAGACACAGTTTTTTCATCATGATAGGACATTTGGTGGGCAACAAGGTGCTTTTGCCCCCAGTAGTATCGCCAATAACCTACTTCAGGTCCGGTCCAAACAGGGACATACCCAGAAAAGGTAAGGAAGACCTTTGGAAGACTGGTCCTCAGACCAAATCTTAAGCCACAAGGTGCTGAGGCTTTAGCAGACCGCCTGAATGCCTCAAATAAGGCCTCAACAAGCATAAATGTTGGTCTCAAAGACCAACTCCTCCTCCTCAGAAGCACCAGCACGGACATCTTCCATCTTCTATTCACCCCAAACAGTAGCCCTGTTGACCCAGGCAGAGGCAAAAATAGGCCTCAAAGCAGCCCCAGATGTCGCAAAATTAGCTCTGAGGATAGAATCAAGTTTCTTATCAGCAACATCCTTCAGTACTGTTGCATCCGCCAAAGGCAGAGCAGCAGACTTGGCTAGCCTGGAGTTCAGGGGATCCACAGATGAGGGAGAAGCCCACTGAACCAAAGCATCCTCTGAAAAGGGGTATAATCTAGAAAACTTCTTAGTGATAGACAACCACTTACCAGGGGTCTTCCAATCATCCAGAAGAACCTGATCAAGCGTTAAGGGGTAAAAACAGTAATAGATTTCCTACACCTCTGGAAAACATCAGATGAGGATGACCCCTCATCTTGGGTGTGTGGGACCTGAAGGGTCTTCAAAACAGCCCTGTTAAGCCCCTCAGCCAAGGGAAGGGGGTCAGTCTCATACGAGTCCCCATAAGAGTAGGAGGAATCCCTCAGAAATGTCCTCCTCACAGAAGTCCCCTATGAGCGGAGGCATACTCAGATCTAGGGACCACATACTTAAAAGTGTTAGGGGGTTTCCAAGATTGAAGAACCCCCTTGGAAGGAGAGAGAAAATTGGGCCATAATGGACAACAATGATTTGACCCGGGCCGGGGCTTGTTCAGCGCTGGAGGGACGCGGAGAAGTAGTGGGGGCCACAGAACAGGAGGGGCAGTGGATACAGAATACACCACTCTAGGGAGCCCAGTTTGACATGAAGAACAGTAAAAGCAGGGGAGTCAGAGATGCCCCTCAGTCCTTAAGTCTTAGGTCTACCACCATGTCCCTTAGGATCTGACATCCTTACAGGAGTAGTGTCTAAATCACCCAAAAAAAGACCAGAAAGTAAATATCTGGCAGGCAAAGAGTTAAAATGGAGGAGGAGAGCAAGGAGAATCTGCTTCCGCATATGATAAGCAAGAAAAGTAAAATCGTGACTGCAAAACAGGCAGCCAGTCCGAAAGGCCCCCAGAATGGGAGTTCTGAGTAATGTAGTCATTTCCGTTGCCTAGCAAAGCCTACAAATCCATCCATGGACCTCCCCACCCCCCCAAGACATCAGGACATGAACCGGATGAAAGGGCACAAGGAGACAAGAAGAGAGAGCCAACTCTGACCCCTGTATGACCAACGGTTGCAGAGATATGTCCCAAAAAAGTTCACCCATAGAAGTCAATGGAGCAAAGATGGTGGTGGAGTAGGAACTGTTCTTAAAGGAGTATCTCAATGAAAAAAAAAAAAAAAAAAAAAAAGACAAATTAAAAGGTACCCCAAATTATTCAATGACCACAGAGAACATGAGGGGGTACTAAAGAGACAGGCCCCTGAAGGGAAAAGACCAGGAAAAAGCCCCCAAACCGGATAAAACAGCAGGGAAGGAGTTAACAAGTCCCAATGCAGCCATCCATGCTCCATAACGCGGGGGGGGGGGGGGGGGGGGACATTAAATAAAATACCCAACACGAGTGCAAGAGCTTCAAGGCTCAGAGGGAAACCCTTGTAGTAAGAAAACAAGTAGGGAAAAATTGGATCAAGGCAATCAAGGGGTTACTCGCCTACCTTCAAATCTTCTCTTTAGGTTACCATCGTGAAGGAAGCAAAGCTTCAGAAAGAAATTGCTGCAAGGGTCCACACAGCACCTGCACACTGGTCAATCAACTCCAGGGGAAGCCCAGTAATGGTAAACCTCCTAATGGGGGAATAGTAGCATCCCCATATTGAAAGCAAAAGAAGATTTTAGTCTTACCTGTTAAATCCTGTACTTAGTCCATACAGATTACTGGTAACTTTGGGTAGACGATCAGCCTCTAATTTTAGGCAGGAACAATTCTAGAATTGAATGCAGTGGTGGAGCCTACCTTCCCTCCTTGGCTGCAGCTAGCCAACCAGCTCCAGTAAGATTTGAGACACTAGCTATGACTAGACAGTAGAAGGGAAAGAAGACTCCTGTGAGCATGACCCCGAAGGACCCCAACAGAGCCAAGCATGGTCCCTTGACAGGGTGGGAGACCAGTAACCTGTATGGACTAAGAGAAAAGGATTTAACAGGTAAGACTAAAATCCTCTTTTCTCATAGTTACATAGTTACATAGTAATTTAGGTTGAAAAAAGACTTGCGTCCATCCAGTTCAACCCTTTTCCTATTCCTGTTTACCATCGCTGACCCAAAAGAAGGCATCTGACTCAAAATGGCAATCAGATTTCTCCCTGGATCAACAAGCCCTAACTAAATATTAATCCCAATACTAACGTGCATAGACCTCTATGTTATGCTCTTTTAAATAAGTATCCAGGCCCCTTTTAAAGGCATCTAATGTATTTGATAGCACCACCTCCTCCGGAAGTGCATTCCATACCTTTATCGATCGTCCAATACAGGTTACTGGTAACTTTGGGATGTCCAACCACTGAGTTTCCCTGAGGCGGGAAGTAAGGCAAGGACCAGGCACAAGGCCCCCAAAGTCACCAGTGCAGATATGAACCATCAGATCAGAGATAGCCCAACAAACAAATTAAGTCTCAACGGACACTGAACCGGGGTAACAAAACACCAAGAACTGTTACACAGCACACTGAACTAGAGCCAACAGGGCTCAAAAGTGAAGGAAGCACCGAAGAAGATCCTAGACAGGCAAGACTATCTGCAGGATCTTCCTCCCAAAACTGGCATCAGTCGACGCCAGCAAATAAACACTGTAGTGCTTCGAAAACGTGTGCACAGATGACCAAGTGGCATCCTTGCACAACTGATCAGCAGAGGCCTGATTCTTGTAAGCCCAAGAAGCCCCAATAGATGAGACATGACCCGAAAGGGAACAGGCTTCTTCCTCAGTTCGTCAGCCTTACGAATAGTGGCCTTGATCCAAGACACAAGTCACTTTGGATGCAGGTCTTCCTGCCCTGGGACCCTCAGGAATGACGAACAGCGAGTCAGACTGTCGAACGAACTCAGTGCGATGCACATAAAACTTGATACAACGCACTACATCTAACAAGTGGAGATCCCTCGCCTTGTCAGAGGTGGGGTCAGGGCAGAAAGAAGGCACCACAATCTCTTGATTGATGTGGAACTCTGAAACCACCTTCGGGAGAAACTCCTGAAGTGTGAAGCACCGCCTTGTCCTTGTGAAACACTAAAAAAGGTGGTTTACAGGACAGAGCATGCAACTCCACGACACGGTGAACAGACAGGATCACCAGGAGAAAGGCCATTTTCCACATCAACATGCGTAGGGAGGGCGCTGAAGATAACCCAAAACCAAGTTAAGATCCCACAGAGGAGCGGGATTCTTAAAAGTAAGACGAGTATGAGCAACGCCCTGGAAGAAAACCTTGACATCAGGAAGAAGAGTAATGCGCCTCTGAAAGAAAACAGAAAGCAGAAGTCTGAACCTTAAGGGAACTCTAACTGAGGCCCTTGTCCACACCTTCCTGCAAGAAAGCCAGGACTGTAGGCATATCAAATTCCTGAGACAGGTCCCTATCAGCACACCAAGATAGAAAGGTCGACCAGACACGATGGTAGACCTTAGAATAAACAAGTTTGCGGGCACTGAGCATAGTAGCCACCACACCAGAAGAAAAACCCTTTCTTCAATATTGAGGATTCAATTTCCAAGCAGTCAAAGCTAGCCGATGAACATCCTCATTCCACAGGTACCCCTGTAGAAGATCCATACGGCAAGGGAGCCGGAATGGCTCCGCCACTGACAGATCCAGAAACTCTGGAAACCAAGAATGTCGAGGCCAGTACGCAGCAATCAGAATGACTGGACAGTGATCCAGTCTCAATTTCCACAACAATCTGTGCAACATGGGGAGGGGAGGAAATATGTAAGCCAGAGGAAATAACCAAGGAATGGACATGGCATCCACCACTATAGCTAGAGGATCGCTTCATCGAGAGCAGAACCTCTGAATCTACTGGTTGTGTCTTGTCGCCATCAGGTCGATGCAAGGAAGACCCCACTTCTGAACGATGAGGTTGAACACCTCTGGGTGCAGTTCCCACTCGCAGCTGTCCACTGTGTCGACTGAGGAAGTCCGCCATGATGTTGTCTGCGCCAGGAATCTTCTTAGAGACCACAAAGAGGTTTGAGTAAAAACCCAGACCTCTGTTCTGAACTTAAACCGGCTCTAGAACATCCTTGTCCAGAAGAGCCTGGATAGCACCATCGAACAGACCGTTTTTCTCTGCGCCCTGGGGCGTATAAGAAGGGAAGAAACAAAAGGGAGGAAGAGACGAAAGGGATCCTGTACCCTTCCGCCACCACCTGTAAAACCCACAGGTCCGCCACTGAAACCTCCCAGACGCTGTGGTAGTGACGCAGACTGCCACCCACAGCTCAGTGGGGACCTGGGTTTGGTGAGTCATGCCGAAGAAGGCTAGGAAGCCTTGGGATTGGAGGAGACCTTGGGCTTCCATTGCCGTTTGGGCTTGGAGGAGGCACGAGGAGCTGAGGGAACCGCCTGGTTCGAAGGACGTGTCTCAGTCTAGAAGAAAAGAAAAAAACGACTATGCTTGAGAGGAGTTTTCTTCCTGTGGACCAAAGGCAGAAGGGTACTTTTACCCCCCTTTGGCCCCACTAATCAGATCCTTAAGATCTGGCCCAAACAATGATGTGCCTTGAAAAGGCAAGGAGAGCAAGGTTTTCTTGGAAGCAGTGCCAGCAGACCAGATCTTAAGACAAAAAGCCCGTCTGGCAACCACAGACATGGTGGAAACCCTAGCCACCAAATGGATGGCATCAAATAAGGCAGGGGAAACATAGTGCTGGGCCTCAGAAATGTTGTCAACAAGCCACAACATATCCAAAGTAGGTGCACTGTGACGGACAGCCAGGGTGAGCTGTTCAGTCCAGACCACAATGGCACAGTTAACCCATGCCACATCGAACGCTGGACGCATGGCAGTCCCAGCAGTAGCAAAAATGGACTTGAGGGAAACCTCAAGTTTCTTGTCAGTCCAGCCTTTCAGAGCAGACTTATCAGAAACTGGCAAGGCAGTAGAGTTAGATAGCCTGGATATAGGAGCACCCACTTTGGGGGAATGGACCCACTGAGCAAGCGTCGCATCAGAGAAGGTGTAAAGCTTGGCAAATTTCTTGGAAACAGGTTTCCTGTCTGGAGATTTCCACTCATCAGGCACAAGGTGGTCAAGAGTGGGGTTAGGTGGAAAACAATAAGGGGCTTTTTAGGCTCCTGAAACACATTAGAGGGATCTGAAGAAACCTCCTGAAATAAGGGAATGTTTAGGGTAGTCAAGACAGCCCTGATCAGGCCCTCAGCCAAGGGATCAGGATCACCTTCAAAGGGGTCCCCAAAAAAATGAGGAGCCCACAGCAGAACATTCCTCAACAACTGAATCCACCAACAGTTCCTCCTCAGAGGAATCTGATACGTCAGGTACTCCCTGCAGTTTAGGCAGGAAAGATTTGACTGAAGAAGGGGTCTGCCATGAATGGAAGACCCCCTGTAACTGGGATGGAAAGCGTTGCAATGTAGACCGAAGGTCCCTAGTAGCATCCTTGAACTCTTGCACCCAAACTGGCTTTAATGCATGGCTAGAGCTCCCTGTGAGAGACTCAGGGACATCAGAACATGCTGGGCATATATGACTTGAGAATTCTCTGGGTAACCCTGAATGACATGAGAAGCAATGCGCAATAGGGGACACACAGACCCCAGCGTCCTTAGTCTTAGGCCTGGCCCCAAGCTCCAACGCATTAGACATTCTCACAGTGTCAAAAACGTTTAGAGTATAAGGAATCACACAAATACAGGGTGTGGGTTGAGCTGGGGAGAGAGCTGGGAGTCTCCACCCACCCAACCTTGTCTTTAAAAAAAAAAAAAAAAAATTTATTCTGCCTTTCAAAAGAGAAGCTCAACCCCATGGTACCCATGTTGCATATTGGATGATGGTTCTTTTTCTATCTATTCCTTCAGAAAAAAAATATTAAATGCCCTTTTTCCTTACCCATTTCCTTCTCTATTTGCAATTAACCACATTGGTTGTGATCTATTTGTTTTGTATTTGATCCCCAAGTGTATATAATGTTGACTATATTTCTGCAATTTAAACTTCTACATTTAAACTCTGACAATTTTCCTCATCAATTTAAGTTCCTGAGTAGCACTGAGGGGCTAAGGCTTCAAACTGATCTCAAATGAAACTATGTGATCACTGTTTCCCAAATGTTCACCTACTTTAGAATTGAACAGCATGCCTTTTATCACTAGGTAGAATACATTTTTATTTCTTTCCGGCACATCCACATTTGTAACATGTAGCTATCCCTAAGCATGCTCGCAAACCTGCTTCTCTTAAGCACGCCGACATCTCATTCTCCCATTTTATATATGGCTAGTTAAAATATCTTAAAATTTTTAGTATGCCAAGGCGTGCAAATACACCAAAGATGTTGCCTTATAAGCATACCTGGGAACTTTTGAAACAGGGTTACCCTCTGGGTAACCCTGTCAGTGCCGACCTGGGATAAAGATGACGTGATTTGCGTCATAAAAGGGGCGGGGCTTAGTCGCGGAGGGAGGGGGGGGACCCTGCAAAATATATCTAAGAGGGCGGGAAGTGGGAGGAATCAGGCAGGATGGAGCACAAGTCGGCAGAGTTTCTATTTAAACTCTGCCCACCCGGTGATCCAAACATTGCCCGGAGACCCGGTAATTCAGTCTGAAATCCGGAGTCTCCGGGGCAAAACCGGAGAGTTCCCAGGTATGCCTATAAGACTTCTACAAAGGGTACTGTCATTTAAGAATACGATATACAGAGTCAAAGACATATGTAAATTCAATATCTTTACCTAGGTGCCCTCTGTGGCTTCCACATCCTCCTTCTAGACCACTTCCCATATGTAACGCTGGTGGTGGAGGTCCCAGGATTCCTGGTGCTGGGTTAGTGGATTGGTGCAACATGAACGAATCACCCCTGAAATGCATTTATCAAACAGATAGGTTAACTAAAAAAATATAGCAACATTTTTATTATAATGTATTATTACATACTTTGAACGTTCCATTTATCACAAATCAAAACACAGGCGTCTGTGGTAACAGCATGAACCTAAACTGACTAAGGAAGGTGGGCGACAGTGTAAGGGGTTTTGCTCCTCTACCATTTTCTCCTGTCACCTTGAAAAAGCAATGATTACCAGGACAGTCCCCCATCTGTAGATATGCAACCTTAGGAGCAGATCTGTCAGTGAAGTTGGGGCTGAATTGTGAGCACCAGCAGACTAAGAGGGAAGTTGAATGTTGATATAAAAGGGTGTCCCCATTTCTCCCTCGCATGTCAGGCAGCAAAAGACTGAATTTGAAGTGATGGCATCCCCATATAGCACTCTGTATTGGGCTTAAAGGGATAGTAATACTTCGTTTTAACTTTATTTCGTAGGCATTAAAAAAACATGAAGAATTATATAAGTCTTATCTCTCAAACCTTTATGGTTTATGAGATATTCACAAGCAAAGTTCCCCTCCCCGCCCCTTTTACCTAGTGTAAGCCATCTCTTCTCAGATGTGAGTCTGGTTGTATGACAGTACAGATAACAGAAGGGGACAATTTTCTTTGTATGAAAACAATGAAAGCCCTTCCCCCCTTGACAAGTTTTTCAGCTTTTTCCATTATCTTAATTGAAGATTGTCCCTCTCTGCAGTCTACCTGGGCATCTCCCTTCTGATCTGGTTGAAGAGGGGGGGGATACTTTGTTTGTGAATATCTCTTAAACCATAAAGGTTTCAGAGATAAGACTTATATCATTCTTCATGTTTTTTTAATGCCTACAAAATAAAATAAAGTTAAAATGAAGTATTACTATCCCTTTAAGAGCATGACACAGAGGGTCTATGGAGAATGCACATGCAAACTGCTTCGTTTGTGGCTTTGAGCCACATACACTGGGGCTACATTCCAGCAGAGCATCTCAATTTCCTGACATGATGCACTACCACCTCCCAAATGGTTGGTTGGAGTGGTTTTGTTTTAATTCACTTTTTTGACATTTATGGTTATTTGTTGATGGTACAGTGTCGCACTTTATGCCAACTGGACGAAGCGGAGCTAAAATGACCACACACAGTGTTCTGAATGTGGCATGGGTAATCAACATGGCTTCTAATCTGTAATAACTTTTTGCTATGCAAAAGTGAAATGTATCAATGCTATTAAAAATACTGATTTTATTAAAACATGTATACAAAAACAGGATTTAACCCCTTAATGACACAGGACGTACATGTACGTCCTGTGTGGCTGTCACTTAGTGACAGAGGACGTACATGTACGTCCCGGAAATCCGGCTCCCCGCGCGGCTGCACGCCGTTCGGGGACTCCGGATTATTTTAAAAAAATAAAAAAAAATGTTAGACGGACGTTAAGTGACGGCCGCGTCTGCACGCGGCCGTCACTAAGGGGTTAAGTGTTCTTACCTGTTAAATCATTTTCTTTTTAGTACATATGGAACACAGGTACGATGGGGGTGGGACCCTCAACCAAAAGGGCAGGGCCTATCACAAAGACAGGGTCTTTGTAGGCAGGGGGTTGAGCTGGGAGTCTCCACCCCAAACTCCCAGAAATCAAGTGAAAATGCCATAGCAAAGATAATAAGTAAGCAGAAAAGCAAATCTCCCTGGACTAAGAACTAAAGAGGACAACTCTGCCTAGGAAAGTAACAAGTGAGTTTTTCTCTGGGAAGGAGACCTGGGCTCTATGTGGAATAAGGAGAAAAGGATTTAACAGGTAAGAACAGTAAAATCCTATTTTCTACTCCCTCTTTGCTAGTGACCCAGCTAAACTCTGCTCAGTGAGGAAGAGACTCCACACAAGGTTGTCAATATCTCTGTGTTGCAATATACCTCTCCAGATCTCCAATCTGAGCTTTGAGAGAGAAGCCACTTGCTCACACTTGCCACAGCGATATGGACCCTGGAACTGTTGCTCCAAGCATGCATACATATGACAAGACGTGCACTGAGTGAGATCTCCAAGCTTGCTTCAGGTGTTGTGCAAATGTGTGTCCTTAAAAAAAATGTAAACAATTAATTTGCCTTTGTTTCTCTAACTGCTGTGATACCCAACTGGTTATTTATGAAAAATAAAGCACTTCTAAAAGAAGCACACTTCCTGTGTTCCTCTGGGCAATCCCCTGCTATTTAAATTCCCAACACTTACCACACTTCAGCACTTACACGATGAGGCAAGATTCACATGTTCAAGTATTCACGGTCTATCTGCCTAATAAAGCAGAAAGCCACCACTTACAACCCAGCAATTAACCACTCCCACCACACCAGACTGCAATCAACCCCTTGTGCAAATGCAGGGCAAGGGAACATAAAACTTAAGGCAAGGCACAAAGTCCAACAGATGGAGATCTCTCTCCTGAGCAGATGATGCAGGGTCAGGACAAAAAAAAAAAAAAAGAAATCCTGATTAATGTGGAACATGGAGATATCCTTAGGACGAAATGCCGCAAAGGTATGAAGTAGTCTTATCCTGGTGAAAAAACAAGAATGGCAGAGGTTGAACTTGGACTTGTGTCTTTTTCAACCTAATTTACTAGGTTACTATGTTCCTATGTAATGGAGGTTTGAAAGGCAGAGCTTGCAACTTAGTCACCCTCCTGACAACTGGCCAGCAAAAAGCCATCTTCAATGTCAGCTGGCACTAAGAAGCTAGAGGCTCAAAGCAAGGTCTCTCTGAAGGACACCCAATTCTAGACAGATCGCACAGAGGCGCGGAATCCCTGACAGATGGAAAAGCATAAGCCATCCCCTGAAGAAAAATTGTTGTGTCTGGGATGATAGCAATTCTTCTCTTAAAAATAACAAAGGACTGAGATCTGAACCTTGAGGGAACTCAAGCTCAGACCCTTGTTGACTCCTTCCTGAAGGAAGGAGAGCAAGGAAGGTTAAAGACCCACACACCACTGGTGGAAAAATGGACCAGACACTGTGGTATGCCCTAGAAGAGACTGGCTTCTCAGCCTGTATCATGTTGTAAATAACATTGTCAGAGAATCCCTTCTACTTCAGAATGGTGGTCTTAAAAGCCTACTGCGGGCCTTGGCCCACCAGTATATTCTATGTAATCTACAGCTAGATTTTTGTTCTCTTCTTACTCTTTTTCCTAATTTCTGCTTTCCTTCTGCCTCTCACATACTTATACCTGTATTGTGTGCTGATTTCCACATGCTAGAATGAATCATCCACACCTCGATTTCTTTGCATGTACTTTGTGCTTCTTCCCGCATGATGGAATGATGGAATGATGTATTACTTCAGGTGTTATATAGTACTTTTTGGTCCGGGTTGGACCGATGTAAATCCATTTGTATATATGCTTTGGTCTTAATGTGGACTCCTGCGGGAGTCTCTCTGCTTCATTGTATTACTCTTTTAGGACATCAATAAAAAATTATATTAATATAAAAAAAAATAAATAAATAAACGACCAGCCTCTCCACATCTCCATACCACAGGGAAGCCTGGAGCAAAAAGATCCTTCTGTGGGAGGCAAACTAATTAGATCCCACAAATTGCTCTGAGCTCCAGAATGCTTATGAACTGTAGGCTCTCCTACTCATCCACCCACCCTGGGCACACAAGTGCTATCTGTCGTCACCAAGGTCCACTTCAGGTTGATAAAAGGTCTCCCTCTTGCCAGATGTGGCGGATGGAGCAACCACTGAAGGTCCTCCCTGGCCTCCGGAGATAGGGTCATCTGAAGACAGATGCTTCGGGTTCCTGGACTACATCCTAAGGATGTAAATCTGGAGTTCTCTAGTGTGGAACTGACCAAGGGGCTGCTGCCAAAGCAGACAATAACCAACCAAGGACACTCAAAGTACTTGATTGTGGCCGAATGCCAGTCCAGTGCCTGAGACCTGCTCTACAACAAAATCTGAAACTTCCCCTCTGCTAGAAAGGCCCTCCCCTGACAGATGTCGAACTTCATGCCCAGGACCACCAAAAATTGGGATGGGATTGGAGACAACTTCTTGAGATTGAGAGCCTAGCGGTGATGCAACAGAATTCAGGTGCACAGTTGGATATTGTGAGAGAAGAATTCTTCTGAAGGAGCTCTGAGTAGCAAATCATGAAAATATGGAGTCAGAGAAATAGCCTGGGTGTGGATGTACACAACCAAGGTTGCCACGATAGTGTGAAGATTCTGGGTGCCGAAGACAGGCCAAACATCAAAACTATGAACTGGTAGAGTGTGGAACAAAAAGCAAAACAGATAGTGTTGGCTGTCAGAGTGGATCGGGACATGTAGGTAATTGTACAAAACATCCAGAGGCCATTGCTACGATGACAGAACACATATTGAAGCAACATAGCAACCACATGCTAGAGGCCCAGAAAAGTATGAGACACCACCCTTCTTGGGAGCCACAAAAAGGTTGTAATAGAAACCTGAAAATTGTTCCTGGAGTGGGCCCACCACCTGTTTTTCCAGCAGAGTGGCCTCGGCTTTTGTGGAACAGCTACGCTTACTCTGGGTTCTTTAGAACCTTTGAAGACAAGTGATATGGAAGAAGGGATCTGAAATCTATGCATCTTCTGTTATGGAAGATGTCCAGGCGTCTCGAAAGAGGCAGAGACAGCCCCCTAGATGCAACAATGGACTAGGATTCAGCAAATGATGTAGGTAATCGCTTGGGCTTCCAGGTCTGTATGGGCTTTGCAGCAGGGAGCGGTTAAGAGTTCTGAGGGGTTTGCGCCCACAGCACCCTGGATTGGTGATTTGGGGGGGGGGGGGAATGAAATCCATAAACTTTCCTGTATGTTCAGGGCCCATACAAAGGGCTCTCCAAAGAACATTAACAGAACAGTTCAAAGGACAAGGGGCCACCTGCTTACACTTGAAGAACAGCGGAAGGGTTTCTTTATGGTAAGGACAAAAAAGGTATGGAATTCACTGCCTGAGGAGGTGGCGCTATCGAATACATTAGAAGCCTTTAAAAAGGGCCTGGATACTTATTTAAAAGAGAACATAGAGGGCTATGTAGGTTAGTATTGGGATAACATTTAGTTAGTGCTTTTTGATCCAAGGAGAAATCGGATTGTCATTTCGAATCAAGAAGGAATCTCCCCCCCCATTCAAGGCAGAATTTGAAATTGCTGCATTGAGAGGTTTTTTTGCCTTCTTTTGGATCAACAATGGTAAACAGGAATAGGAAAAGGGTTGAACTAGATGGACACAAGTCTTTTTTTCAACCTAAATCACTGTTACTTTGTGGAGGTTTCAGGCAACAATACTCTTTAACAAACCGTAGCATCACTAATTATCGGTTTCAGGTCAGAACAAAAGAACTTTGAACTAAAAACGCAAGGACACCAGTGACTTTTTAGATTTGTACACAGACCAAATTTTGAGCCATTTCCAGAGTCTCAATAATGCAAACATTAGTTTCCAGAATGTTGGCCACTAAAGTCTGATGTCCTCCCTAGAGACATCAGAACATACAGCTTCAGATAGTTCTCCCCACACACAATAGCCCTATTGACCCAGGAAGAGGCAAAATAGGTCTCAGCGCTGCCCCAGTGGCCACAAAGTTGTCAGTCGGTTCCTTGAACCCCCACAGCATGTGCCAGGGGAAGGGCAGTGTTCTTGTCCAAAGAGCAGGGGGCAGAAGCCCACTGCTCAGTGTTAAATGGTATATCTTAGAATTTGAGGAAAACTATCTTACCCGATGTTTTCCATTCATCCAAAAGGATATAATAAAGAATTACTGGGGGGGAGAGATGGGAGTCTTTCTTGCACCTCTGGAAAATATCCAGAAAGGTAGAACTCTCACCACCACCTCCCGTCAGCAGCGTCAGAGACTTAGAGTGTCTCCAGCACCACTTTGATGAGCCCCTCAAAAGCAGGGACAGGTTCAGCATCATAAGACTCTCCACAGAAGAAGAGTCCATATTTTAGTCATCCTCCAAGTCTAATTCCTCCTCAGAAGATACCCAAATAACCAGAGTATGACCCTTGAACAAAGGCTCAACATGTATGCCCACCTTTAAAGGTTTCCAGGAACGGAGAAAACCCTGAAATGAAGAAGGGATAGTTACCACTGAGGATAGAGTGCAAGCCAAATTGGGAGTAAGACTGGGAACAGGTTGATTATGGGAACGGTAGTTTTCTCCCTTGCTTACTGTCTACCAAAGCATGACTCTCCAGCCACCAACCACAGATGCTTTGTGGAAGCTCACAAAGGGGAGAAAAAAAGAAAGAGCCCTCTTTGATCTTTGAATGGTTACAGAAATGTCCCAGGGATGTTCCACCCCCCCCCCCCCAAAAAAAAAGCACCTCATAGTAGCGGGGAAGCAGAAAGCAACCCCCTTCCCCCAAAGCTCCTAACCCAATATACACCAACAATAAACCAGCATTTTAGAAACAGCAATTAAACTGTTAAACTACCATTAAATACTTCAGCCATCTAAACTCCCAGACAAAACGAAGAGCAGAAATAACGATGAAAGAGTGCAAAGTTGAACGAGGAGACAGTGTGCCAGATAGGTCAGCATGGGACATACAGTGGACCAAGGGACTCAAAGGATTATTTATAAATTTTCCGCTTTCAGGCTCCCATATAGAGGGCTAAATCTGTAGGAGATTCAGCCATGAGGAAGACTTGTCAAAAGTTCAACAAAGCGCCTGTGAACTGAGCAATCAAACTGCAGGGAAGCCAGTGATGGGAGCTCACCTAATGTGGGACTATACAACTCCATATCTTAAAAAAAAAAAAAAAAAAAAATAAAACAAAAATCAAAAGAAAAACCAAGAGGATGGCCTCTGCACTCCTTCTGCGTCACAGGACACATGGATCTGGAAAGGGGGGGGGGGTTTGAGCTGGAGGAGGGAGTCTCCACCCCAGAGACCCTGCCTTTTGTGATGTGCCATGTCCTCTTGAAAGAGAGATTCAACCCCATGGTTCCTGTGTTCCATAGAGGGCTGCAACAACTAATCAATATTATCGATAAAAATAGATTATGAGAATCGTTTACAACGATTCTCATAAATCGATTAGTTGCAGCCCCAGACTGCCGCCGCCAGTGTCAATATGACAAGATCCATCTGCCCGCATCATTACGCGCCCCTGCGGGCCATGATGACATACAGACAGAGAAGAGGAAGAGGGCAGAGGCACAGGAAGAAAAGCGCTTGCTGCCAGCAGACTGATCGTTACTGTCTGGCAGCAAGCGCTTCTCTTCCGGTGCCTCTGCCCTCTTCCCCTTCTCTGTATGTATGTCATCACGGCCCGCAGGGGCGCGTGATGATGCGGGCGGGCAGGAGGGAACTCAGAGCCAGCCAGCCGCAGGGGACCGGATGCCACTCAAATTACCCCCTAGCCCACCAACTCAACGCAGCAAGAGGAGTGCAGCAGTGAGAAGGAGAGCGACAGTGACAGTCTAGAGGAAGAGAGGTACAAAGGGGAGAAAGAGGCACATGGGGAAGAAAGAGGCACATGGGGAAGAAAGAGGCACATGGGGAAGAAAGAGGGAGAAAGAGGCACATGGGGAGAAAGTGAGGCACAAGGGGGAGAAAGTGAGGCACAAGGGAGAGAAAGTGAGGCACAAGGGGGACAAAGAAGTACATGGGGGAGAAAGAGGCGCAAGGGGGAGAAAGAGAGGCACAAGGGGGAGAACAAGGGGGAGAAAGAGGCACAGGGGGAGAAAGTGAGGCACAAGGGGGAGAAAGTGAGGCACAAGGGGGAGAAAGTGAGGCACAAGGGAGACAAAGAAGTACATGGGGGAGAAAGAGGCGCAAGGGGGAGAAAGAGGCACAAGGGGGAGAACAAGGGGGAGAAAGAGGCACAGGGGGAGAAAGTGAGGCACAAGGGGGAGAAAGAGGCACAGGGGGAGAAAGTGAGGCACAAGGGGGAGAAAGTGAGGCACAAGGGGGACAAAGAAGTACATGGGGGAGAAAGAGGCACAAGGGTCAGAAAGAGGCACAAGGGTCAGAAAGAGGCACAAGGGTCAGAAAAGTACATATGGGAGAAAGTGAGGCACAAGGGGGAGAAAGAAGTACATAGGGGAGAAAGAGGCACAAGGGGGAGAAAAGTACATGGGGAGAAAGGCACAAGGGGGAGAACAAGGGGGAGAAAGAGGCACAGGGGGAGAACAAGGGGGAGAAAGAGGCACAGGGGGAGAAAGTGAGGCACAAGGGGGACAAAGTAGTACATGGCGGAGAAAGAGGCGCAAGGGTCAGAAAGAGGCGCAAGGGTCAGAAAGAGGCGCAAGGGGGAGAACAAGGGGGAGAAAGAGGCACAGGGGGAGAAAGTGAGGCACAAGGGAGACAAAGATGTACATGGGGGAGAAAGGCACATGGGGGAGAAAAGTACATGGGGGAGAAAGAGGCACAAGGGTCAGAAAGAGGCACAAGGGTCAGAAAGAGGCACAAGGGGGAGAAAAGTACATATGGGAGAAAGTGAGGCACAAGGGGGAGAAAGAAGTACATAGGGGAGAAAGAGAGGCACAAGGGGGAGAAAACTACATGGGGAGAAAGAGGCACAAGGGGGGGAAGTACATATGGGAGAAAGTGAGGCACAAGGGGGAGAGAAAAGTACATGGGGAGAAAGTGAGGCACAAGGGGGGAGAAAGTAAGGCACATGGGGGAGAAAGCGAGGCACAAGGGGGAGAAAGTGAGGCACAAGGGGAGAAAGTGAGGCACAAGGGGGGAGAAAAGTACGTGGGGGAAAAAGAGGCACAAGGGGAGAGAAAACAGGATTTTAGTCTTACCTGTTAAATCCTTTTCACTTAGTCCATACAGGTCACTGGTACTCTGTACTCTGGGAGGCGTAAGTCCCCTTTAATAGGCAGGAACAACTATGCAAATAATTTGCAAGGGGCGGAGCCTCCCCTCTTACTTAAGCCACCTTCTGGCCAGAGCCACTTTAGATTGATTTGAGACCCTAAAACTGACCTCAGGTAAGCAAAAAGAAAGACTCCTGTGAGCATGCCCGAACGGTCTCCCACTGAATGCCACAGGAGAGCCAAGACTGGTCCCTTGACAGGGTGGGAGACCAGTGACCTGTATGGACTAAGTGAAAAGGATTTAACAGGTAAGACTAAAATCCTATTTTCACTGTCGTCCAATACAGGTCACTGGTACTCTGGGATGTACAAACATTGAGCTGATCCAGAGGCGGGAAGTAAGGCAAGGACCAGGCGCGAGGCCCAAGTCACTAGAACTGCTATGACCCAGTTAATAACATAGCCCAAACTGTAAGTGTCAACGGACACCAACCAAGGGAACAATCCCTGAACTAACACAGCACACGGAACCAGAGCCAACCGGGCTCAACAGTAAAGAAGCACTAAGGATCACAGAGCGGAAGACCTACACAGGCAAGACTGCCTCCAGGACCTTCCTTCCAAAACTGGCATCAGCCGACGCCAGTACATCAACTCGGTAGTGCTTTGAAAAAGTGTGCACAGAGGACCAAGTGGCCGCTCTGCACAGTTGATCAGCAGAAGCTTGATTCTTGTAGGCCCAAGAGGCCCCAATAGATCTGGTGGAATGGGCAGTCACCCGGAAGGGAACATGCTTATTCCTCAACTTATAGGCTTCACGGATGGTAGCCTTAATCCAAGAGGCAATGGTAACTTTGGAAGCCGGTCTTCCTGCCCTAGGCCCCTCAGGAATGACGAATAGAGCGTCAGACTTCCTGATAGACTCGGTGCGATGAACATAAAACTTGAGGCAACGCACCACATCCAACAGATGGAGATCTCTTTCCTTGTCAGATGAAGGATTAGGGCAGAAAGAGGGAACCACAATCTCCTGATTGATGTGAAACTCTGACACAACCTTGGGTAAGAATTCCTTGGTAGTGCGAAGCACAGCTTTATCCTTGTGGAACACCAGGTAAGGAGGTTTACAAGACAAGGCCTGTAACTCTGCTACCCGGCGCACTGACACAACAGCCAAGAGGAAGGCCATCTTCCAAGTCACAAGACGTAATGGAATGGAAGCCAAGGATTCAAACGGTGGTCGCTGTAGAACTCCCAGCACCAAATTGAGATCCCACTGGGGAGCAGGACTCTTAAAGGCAGGTCGAACATGAGTCACACCTTGGAAGAAGACTTTCACATCAGGAAGGACAGCAATCCGTTCCTGGAAAAACACAGACAAGGCAGAAGTCTGAACTTTGAGGGAACTCAGACTGAGCCCCTTATCCACACCGTCCTGCAAGAAGGCCAGGACAGTGGGAAGATGGAAGTCAAGTGACAACTTCTTGTCAGAACACCATGTCACGAAAGTTGACCATATGCGATGATAGATCTTGGAAGACACAGGCTTACGAGCACTGAGCATCGTCGATACCACAGAAGGAGAAAAGCCTTTCTTTGCTAAAATCGAGGATTCAGCCGCCATGCCATCAAATGGAGAGAGTGAACATCCTCTTTCCACAGATACCCCTGAAGAAGCAGGTCCGGACGGGCTGGAAGTGGGATCGGATCCTTCACTGACATGGCCATCAACTCCGGAAACCAGGACTGGCGAGGCCAGTTTGGAGCAATCAGGATGACAGGACAACGTTCTCTCCAACTTCTGGATAACTCTGACCAATAGAGGAAGAGGAGGGAAGATGTAAGCCAGGGGGAAGTCCCAAGGAATCGACAGGGCATCCACTGCTAGAGCAAGGGAGTCCCTCAACCGGGAGCAAAACACCGGAACCTTCCTGTTGTGTCTGGTAGCCATCAGATCCACCACAGGCATCCCCCACCGTTGAGTGAGCATGTGAAACACCTCTGGGTGAAGAGCCCATTCTCCGCTGTCGACGGTGTGACGACTGAGGAAGTCTGCCATGACGTTGTCCACGCCTGGAATATGAACTGCAGAGATGACAGGCACGTGATCTTCTGCCCAAGACAAAATATCCTTGACCTCCCACCAGGCGGAACCGCTTCTTGTGCCGCCTTGCCTGTTGATGTAAGCCACCGCCGTGGCGTTGTCGGACTCCACTCTGATTGGAAGACCGGTCAATTGAGACTCCCAGTGCCTCAGGGCAAGCCGGACAGCTCGAAGTTCCAGAACATTGATGGAGAGCATGGATTCCTCCAGACCCCATTTCCCCTGAGCACTGAAGCGACCCCAGACTGCACCCCAGCCCCGAAGGCTGGCATCCGTAGTGACTGTGGTCCAAGGAGGAACTAGAAAGGATTTCCCTTTCAGGAGATGAGAGAGATCTAACCACCAGTGCAGACTCGACTCGACATGAGGAGGAAGAGAAACAGACAGATGTTGATGATCTGGATGATTCTTGCACGTCTGGATCACAAATCTCTGAAGATCCCTGGAGTGGGCCATGGCAAATGGTACTGCTTCGATTGTGGAAATGAACTTCCCCACTAAGGACGACAACTTCGGTACTGGAATCTCGTCCATGTCCAGAATTCCAGCCACTCTGACAGCTATCTGGTGAGCCACGTCCTCTGGAAGAAACACCATGCATTGGCGAGTGTCGAACAGGAGACCCAGGAACAGAAGCCTCTGAGATGGAATCAAGTCTGACTTGTCCAGATTCAGGATCCAGCCATGACGGTTCAGGGTGTGCATGCACATCTGTAATTGCTGAAGGAGAAGCTCTGCTGAGGAGGCCTTCAGTAGGAGATCGTCCATGTAGGGGGTCACTCTGATCCCATCCTGATGGAGCACCGCTATCAAGGAGCCCAACACCCTCTGGAAGACCTGAGGGGCTGAAGTCAGCCCAAAGGGGAGCGCTGCAAACTGAAAGTGTCCCCTGTGGCAGGCAATCCTGAGATACCACCTGCTCTCTGGATGAATAGGGATGTGAAGATAAGCATCCTGAAGGTCCAGGGAGGCAAGAAACTCCCCTGGAGACATTGCTGCAATCACAGAGCGCAGGGACTCCTGGCGGAAGTGGGAAGTCACCACATAGGCATTGAGATCTTTGAGATCCAAAATGGGACGGGCTCCTCCGTCCTTTTTGGCTACCACAAACAGGTTGGAATAAAATCCTGAACCTGTGTCCCCTTGAGGAACCGCCTCCAGGACCTCTTTGTCCAAGAGATCCTGTATAGCGTCGTCGAACAGACGCCTTTTTGTGGGTTCCTGGGAAGGACGAGTAAAATGGAACCGAAAAGGAGGAAGGGAAGAGAAAGGGATCCTGTATCCCTCTGACACCACCTGAAGAACCCATGGGTCCGCCACTGACTCCTCCCAAGTCCGGCGAAAGATGCGGAGACGACCGCCTACAGCCGGATGCAGACCCGGGTTCGGCAAGTCATGCCGAAGCAGTCTTGGAGGTCCTGGCCTTGGAGGCAACTTTGGGCTTCCAGGACTGTTTGGGCTTGGAGGAGGAGCGCGTAGTGGGAGGACCCGTTTGGGCCGAGGAGTGTGTCTCAGTCTGAAAGGAACGAAAGGACCGATTGCGTTTGGCTGGAAACTTTTTCTTAAAGACTGAGGGTAGAAGAGTACTTTTACCGCCAGTAGCCTCACTGATCATTTCTTTGAGTTCAGACCCAAAAAGCAAATTCCCCTGAAAGGGCAAGGAAAGCAAGGCTTTCTTAGAGGCTGTATCAGCAGACCAAATTTTCAGCCAAAGAGCGCGTCTAGCCACCACAGAAGAAGTGGAGGCCCTCGCCATCATGCGCACAGCATCAAAAGCAGCGTCAGCAACATAGTTCTGAGCTTCAGTGATATTAGCAAGAAGCTGCAACTGTTCAGATACCGGCGCATCCTGGCGAACCGCTTCAGTCAGTCGTTCAGTCCAGGCCGCAATAGCTCTATTAACCCATGCCACAGCAAAAGTGGGGTGCATGGCTGTGCCAATGGAGGCAAAAATAGACTTAAGAGAGAGCTCTAGTTTCTTATCCGTCCAGTCCTGCAAGGCAGAGGCATCTGAGACAGCCAAAGCAGTAGATTTGGATAGTCTAGACACAGGAGCATCCACTTTGGGAGGATGAACCCATTTTGCCAACTCCGCCTCAGGAAAAGGGTAAAGTTTAGCAAACTTTTTGGAGACAGAGGAAGATCTATCAGGATTCTTCCATGCCTCAGAGACCAGACGGGCAAGAGTAGGGTTAGTTGGAAAACAAACAACTGGTTTAGATGGCTTTTTCTGAAAAACATCAGTAGGATCATAAGTCGATTCCTGAGTCAGAGGAAGGTTGAGCGTATTCAGAACCGCTCTGATCAGACCCTCAGCCGAAACTTCAGGGTCACACTCATAGGGGTCCCCAATGGACCTGTTAGATTCAATAACAGTACGTTCCTCAGCATCAGAATCCTGTAAAAGTTCTTCTTCAGAAGAATCAGTGATATCAGGAGCTCCCTGTGGCTTAGGCAGGGAGGTCCTGATAGTAGAGGGGGTCTGCCAGACCTGGAGAGCCCCCTGTATCTGAGAGGGAAAGAGTTGAAGCGTGGATCTGAGATCCCTAGTGGCAGCTTTAAACTCCCTCACCCAAGATGGCTCAATAGCGTGGCTGGGAAGCCCAGGGTTGCTATCTTGACCAGTACAATTAGGGCATAGATCCCCCACATTATCGCCATCCAGCCCAATGTGGCAAGAGGAGCAAAACGCCATGGGGGTAGCGGACCCCCCATCCTCCTTAGACTTGGGTCTAGCCCCTAGCTCCAGTGAAGTAGACATGCTCACAGCGTCAATATACCCCACTAATAACACTATCACCCAGAAAAAGTGTCAATGATTAAAGGTTCACCCCAGAAATGTTCTAAAAACGGACTTATCTGGCCAGCGAAGGGTTAATCTGTTGAGGAGAGAGAAGGCTCGGTCCCTGCGTAGTGTACTCGCCTAGGAAAAGTACCACAAAATGGCGGCCGTCATGACAGCCAATCAGAAACGAGCGCGAACCAAGCGCTCATGGGAAATGTAGTTTTCCTGTCCAAGTACCCCAAACATTGCCCGAAGCCCCCCTGAACACCGCACATGAATAAAACACATTCCGGATGATAGATCAGGAGCCTAGAATTAAAATGAGCCCTCTCTGAAGTTGCTGTGACAAGCGGTTCCAGAGATATGTCCCATACTGTGAATTCCCATAGAGAGTAAAGGAGCCCTTGCGTCTGAGCGGGAAAAAGCCGCGCTTAAAGGCGCGGAACACCATTTTTAATAAAGTTTAGTAAAACATTAAAAAGTGCCCAAACAAGCATGAAACACATGAGAAACATAACTAAATGAATACCCAATGCTCCAAAACTCAGAGAATAACACAGAAATTGCATAAACAGTAATAATGCAATAAAAACACCCTATGAGTGCTGGAGTGTATTAAAACTCCCAAATACAAGCCCATCAAAGGGACACTGTGGGGACAAGTGGACCTTCAGCACTCAATGGGTGACTCACCTTCCTTGCTGGACTTCTGTCTTCAGGTGACCATGATAAGGAGGGAAAGAACCAGAGGTAAATTCCCCAATAGGGGAGCTGCTTAACACAAGCTGTCCCCTCTTCAGGGCATAAGGTCCACAGAAAATCCCTGGAAGCTGCACCAGCCACTTTAAAGAGGGCAATTCACAGCCATGGTCACCCTCCTAATGGTGGTATTCCATATTTGAATAAAAAATAATAAAATACTAAGATGCATAGATGTTCTCTACCTGGTGTGCAAGCACACCAGGAACAAATCAATCTAAAGTGGCTCTGGCCAGAAGGTGGCTTAAGTAAGAGGGGAGGCTCCGCCCCTTGCAAATTATTTGCATAGTTGTTCCTGCCTATTAAAGGGGACTTACGCCTCCCAGAGTACAGAGTACCAGTGACCTGTATTGGACGACAGTGAAAAGTACATGGGGGAGAAAGAGGCACAAGGGGGGGGAGAAAGAGGCACAAGGGGGAGAAAGAGAGGTGCATAGACCCCATAGTAAAATAATAACCATGACGCATGTTAAATGTGTAAAGTTTTTTATTCTGCTGGTTGTTTTTAACACAGTTTGTTCATTAAATAATTTTAAATAAAAAATTAGCATATTGGTTTTTTTATCTGATTAATCGAAAAAATAATCGGCCAACTAATCGATTATCAAAATAATCTTTAGTTGCAGCCCTAGTTCCATATTATACTTAAGAGAAAGGTCATTCGCAGAAAGTGTTGCATAGAAATTGTGTTTTTATTTAGCAAGGACATCTCATCTCTCCTAAGCATTTTTTTTCGTCTTTTTTAAACAGAACATCTCCTGCAGTGTGCTAATAAAGCCTCATATTATGCTACTGCAAGCTAAAAAGTGGTTTAAGTTTAAGCCATATTTAAAAGGATAGTAATGCTTCAAAATAAAAGCAGCTCCAATTACTCTTCATAGTATTTGGGCCATGGAGAGTGTTATTTCAATACTGTCAGAGTTGTAGTTCAAGAGTAATTGAATTAAAAAAATACCCCCCCTTTTTATTTTTTTTAACCAAGTGTAAGCCACCTCCACTAAGATGTGGAACCTGGTCTTAAGACCAGACAGCTCACAGAAAGGGACAATCTTCTCACTGTGAGAACAATAAAAACCCTGCAACACCTTGATAGGTTTTCCCTTAAGCTAACTGAAGATTGTCCCTCTCTGCAAGCCATCTGGACACCACCTTTCTGTTCTGAGGTGAGCAGTGTTACAACAGTAAAAGGGGAGGCCAGGATACCAGTTACTCTTGAACTACAACTCTGACAGTATTGAAATACTATGAAGATTAATTGGAGTTGCTTTTATTGTGAAACATTACTATCCCTTTAAGCCTAAAGGTCTAGTGCATAAAAAGTAATTATAGAGGTTGTGTTGCATAAGCATAGATGTCCATAAGATATTCATAAACTGATGCAGTGTGCGGAAACAAGAGTTAAGTGTACTAAAAATTTCCTTCTATGAAGGCCGGTGTGATTGTATTTTGACAGAGCGCAAGCGAGCAAAGACTAACGATATGTAAAACGTATTATTGCAAGTTATTAAATTATATTCTGCTAGTTGTACTGGGTTTAGTCTAAGGATATAGACTGCAAAAGTCTACTAAGAGTAGGGAATAACCTCCCACTGAGTATAAGTGAAGAAAGCTATAACCCATTACAATCAATCGAGAGAGCGTACAGCGAGTGGAATTCATTAGCATACTGCCCATTGAACCAGGGTAAATTACCATTTTCTGTCACCGAAACTGCTTAACTCTCAAAAAATAATTATACAGATAAATAGCTAGTCCAACATACAGGCAGAATATAATATGTACAACCAACTAATCTTTTCTTGAGGTTAAAAGTCTACTTTAAAGGGATAGTAATACTTCCCTGAAGTCAGAGTTGTACTGACTGCAGGGATATCCGGTTTTATTTTCATCAGGCGGTTCTGCAGCAGAGCAGAGATCGAGTTTTACAAGTATTACTATACCTTTAATAAAACTAACAGTATAGTTTGATACTATTCAATCGCTTCATTGGACACAACTTACAGCACACAAGAACAAACACCAACAGGGCTTAAACAACTGAACAACAGTATGGCAACTAAATGTGCAGGTCTTTAAAACAGGCAGAGCTGACCTGTAGTGCCATCCGGCCAAAACTGGCTTCAGCTGAAGACCACCACCACCACTGTAATGCTTAGCAAAGGTGTGCATGGAGGACCAAGTCACAGCCTTGCACAACAGCTCAGCCAAGGCCTGGTCATTGTAGGCCCAATAGGTCCCAACAGACCTAGCGGCATGTGATGTTACACTGAAGGGAATAGGTTGCTTCCAGAGATCATAAACCTGGCATTGCATTGTATGTTTTTATTTATATAGTGCCAACCAGTGTACTTGGCACTTTACAGTTTATATTTAATATAGAAGGGGTACAATAAGTGTGGTGATTAAGTGCTTATAAAGACAAATCATAAGGGGAACACCAGGTGAGTATACATGAGGATAAAAGGTCCCTGCCCCGTACAGCTTACAGTCTAAGTATAGGATGGGTGACCAGATATAAGCAGGTAGAGCAACCTTAATCCAAGAGGCAACGATGACCTTGGAAGCAGCTTGACCTACCCTAGGACCCTCAGGAATGAAAGTCAGTATGTGCGCATAAAATTTAAAGGGGATCTATTACCCCTATACATGTTGATCTAAAAAGTCAGCTTATATAGAGACTAGATTGAAGACTTATTTTAATTGTTAGTTTGGCAAAATTAACAGAGTAAAGATTACCATGCGCCCTACCAGCTCTATACCGCAGTCTGTCACTCTTCCTCTGATCCCATCCCTCGATCCAGCCTCTTCAGATGGCGGAAGCTTTCTGCGTGTCAGCTGAAGTGCTCTCTGGCCAATGAGGCCAGACCCATAATAATGATTTTTGAATGGTTTTAAATAGGAGTTTGAATGAAGCATTTTTAGAAGGTATACTGAATTAAAACCCTGACTTTATGAAGAATGGTAATACTTCCCTGGAAAAACATAGAAAGAGCAGAAATATGAACCCTCAAGGAACTCAAGCAGAATCATTTTTCCACACCATTCTGGAGAAGAGAGAACTACTGGAAGGTCAAAGTACTGTGAAGACAGGTGTCTGTCCACACACCAGGAATGAAAAATGGACCAAACCCTGTGGTAGGCCTTGGAGAAAAACTTCCTAGCCTGAATCATGGTAAAAATGACCTCAGTGGAGAAACACTTTCTCCTCAAGATGTGGGCTTCAACAGCCATGACTTCAGAGCCAGCTTCTCAACATCCTCTTTCCAAAAGTAGCCTGAAGGAGGAGGTCCCCTTCCACAAACCAGGCCCTCTTGTTCCAAAAGGAGCGACCAGAATCACGGTGGCACAGTCCATCCTGTCTTCCGAAGAACCCTGGGAATGAGACGAATCGGAGGAAAGACATGAGAGGTGGAAATGCAATGGAACTGATATTGCGTCAGTGGCAAAGGCCGGGGGAACTGATATCACGTCAGTGGCAAAGACCAGTAGGAGCAGAAAACTGGAACCTTCCTGTTGTCCCTCGTAGCCATCAGGTCTATCAGTGGGAGTCCCCACCATAACACAATCAGGTGAAGCACTTCTGGATAGAGTTTCCACTCCCCCGGATCTATATAGTGGTGACTTAGAAAGTTTGCCAGAATATTTTCCACCCCTGAAATGTGAAAAATAGGATTTTAGTCTTACCTGTTAAATCCTTTTCACTTAGTCCATACAGGTCACTGGTACTCTGGGAGGCGTAAGTCCCCTTTAATAGGCAGGAACAACTATGCAAATAATTTGCAAGGGGCGGAGCCTCCCCTCTTACTTAAGCCACCTTCTGGCCAGAGCCACTTTAGATTGATTTGAGACCCTAAAACTGACCTCAGGTAAGCAAAAAGAGACTCCTGTGAGTATGCCCGAACGGTCTCCCACTGAATGCCACAGGAGAGCCAAGACTGGTCCCTTGACAGGGTGGGAGACCAGTGACCTGTATGGACTAAGTGAAAAGGATTTAACAGGTAAGACTAAAACCCTATTTTCACTGTCGTCCAATACAGGTCACTGGTACTCTGGGATGTACAAACATTGAGCTGATCCAGAGGCGGGAAGTAAGGCAAGGACCAGGCGCAAGGCCCAAGTCACTAGAACTGCTATGACCAGTTGATAACATAGCCCAAACTGTAAGTGTCAACGGACACCAACCAAGGGAACAATCCCTGAACTAACACAGCACACGGAACCAGAGCCAACCGGGCTCAACAGTAAAGAAGCACTAAGGATCACAGAGCGGAAAACCTACACAGGCAAGACTGCCTCCAGGACCTTCCTTCCAAAACTGGCATCAGCCGACGCCAGTACATCAACTCGGTAGTGCTTTGAAAAGGTGTGCACAGAGGACCAAGTGGCCGCTCTGCACAGTTGATCAGCAGAAGCTTGATTCTTGTAGGCCCAAGAGGCCCCAATAGATCTGGTGGAATGGGCAGTTACCCGGAAGGGAACATGCTTATTCCTCAACTTATAGGCTTCACGGATGGTAGCCTTAATCCAAGAGGCAATGGTAACTTTGGAAGCCGGTCTTCCTGCCCTAGGCCCCTCAGGAATGACGAATAGAGCGTCAGACTTCCTGATAGACTCGGTGCGATGAACATAAAACTTGAGGCAACGCACCACATCCAACAGATGGAGATCTCTTTCCTTGTCAGATGAAGGATTAGGGCAGAAAGAGGGAACCACAATCTCCTGATTGATGTGAAACTCAGACACAACCTTGGGTAAGAATTCCTTGGTAGTGCGAAGCACAGCCTTATCCTTGTGGAACACCAGGTAAGGAGGTTTACAAGACAAGGCCTGTAACTCTGCTACCCGGCGCACTGACACAACAGCCAAGAGGAAGGCCATCTTCCAAGTCACAAGACGTAATGGAATGGAAGCCAAGGATTCAAACGGTGGTCGCTGAAGAACTCCCAACAACAAATTGAGATCCCACTGGGGAGCAGGACTCTTAAAGGCAGGTCGAACATGAGTCACACCCTGGAAGAAGACTTTCACATCAGGAAGGACAGCAATCCGTTCCTGGAAAAACACAGACAAGGCAGAAGTCTGAACTTTGAGGGAACTCAGACTGAGCCCCTTATCCACACCGTCCTGCAAGAAGGCCAGGACAGTGGGAAGATGGAAGTCAAGTGACAACTTCTTGTCAGAGCACCATGTCACGAAAGTTGACCATATGCGATGATAGATCTTGGAAGACACAGGCTTACGAGCACTGAGCATCGTCGATACCACAGAAGGAGAAAAGCCTTTCTTTGCTAGAATCGAGGATTCAACCGCCATGCCATCAAATGGAGAGAGTGAACATCCTCTTTCCACAGATACCCCTGAAGAAGCAGGTCCGGACGGGCTGGAAGTGGGATCGGATCCTTCACTGACATGGCCATCAATTCCGGAAACCAGGACTGGCGAGGCCAGTTTGGAGCAATCAGGATGACAGGACAACGTTCCCTCTTCAACTTCTGGATGACTCTGACCAATAGAGGAAGAGGAGGGAAGATGTAGGCCAGGGGGAAGTCCCAAGGGATCGACAAGGCATCCACTGCTAGAGCAAGGGAGTCCCTCAACCGGGAGCAAAACACCGGAACCTTCCTGTTGTGTCTAGTAGCCATCAGATCCACCACAGGCATCCCCCACCGTTGAGTGAGCATGTGAAACACCTCTGGGTGAAGAGCCCATTCTCCGCTGTCGACGGTGTGACGACTGAGGAAGTCTGCCATGACGTTGTCCACGCCAGGAATATGAACTGCAGAGATGACAGGCACGTGATCTTCTGCCCAAGACAAAATATCCTTGACCTCCCACCAGGCGGAACCGCTTCTTGTGCCGCCTTGCCTGTTGATGTAAGCCACCGCCGTGGCGTTGTCGGACTCCACTCTGATTGGAAGACCGGTCAATTGAGACTCCCAGTGCCTCAGGGCAAGCCGGACAGCTCGAAGTTCCAGAACATTGATGGAGAGCATGGATTCCTCCAGACCCCATTTCCCCTGAGCACTGAAGCGACCCCAGACTGCACCCCAGCCCCGAAGGCTGGCATCCGTAGTGACTGTGGTCCAAGGAGGAACTAGAAAGGATTTCCCTTTCAGGAGATGAGAGAGATCCAACCACCAGTGCAGACTCGACTCGACATGAGGAGGAAGAGAAACAGACAGATGCTGATGATCTGGATGATTCTTGCACGTCTGGATCACAAATCTCTGAAGATCCCGGGAGTGGGCCATGGCAAATGGTACTGCTTCGATTGTGGAAATGAACTTCCCCACTAAGGACGACAACTTCGGTACTGGAATGTCGTCCATGTCCAGAATTCCAGCCACTCTGACAGCTATCTGGAGAGCCACGTCCTCTGGAAGAAAAACCATGCATTGGCGAGTGTCGAACAGGAGACCCAGGAACAGAAGCCTCTGAGATGGAATCAAGTCCGACTTGTCCAGATTCAGGATCCAGCCATGACGGTTCAGGGTGTGCATGCACATCTGTAATTGCTGAAGGAGGAGCTCCGCTGAGGAGGCCTTCAGAAGGAGATCGTCCATGTAGGGGGTCACTCTGATCCCATCCTGATGGAGCACCGCTATCAAGGAGCCCAACACCCTCTGGAAGACCTGAGGGGCTGAAGTCAGCCCAAAGGGGAGCGCTGCAAACTGAAAGTGTCCCCTGTGGCAGGCAATCCTGAGATACCGCCTGCTCTCTGGATGAATAGGGATGTGAAGATAAGCATCCTGAAGGTCCAGGGAGGCAAGAAACTCCCCTGGAGACATTGCTGCAATCACAGAGCGCAGGGACTCCTGGCGGAAGTGGGAAGTCACCACATAGGCATTGAGATCTTTGAGATCCAAGATGGGACGGGCTCCTCC
>CM074721.1:151175715-151198215 GCA_037306005.1 Rhinophrynus dorsalis
GTGAACAACCCATATACAATATTAACAAAGAGTGCCGTTACTGGGATTCAAACTTATTGACTGAATGCACTCCATATTTATATGGACCTGGAGTATGTGGACCTGGGATACATGCAATATTGTTGCCTTCATTATGAGACTATGCCTGGAATATACACTGTCTAATATGTGATTCATTAGGATTCATTGAATAGGAATTACGGTGTGATATAGAACACTATTTATACATGATATACCTAGGTTTAGCATGAAATTTCCACACGATGTATCCTTATGTGCTGTTTCATATAGAGCAGTCTGCAATGTATGCCTTCAGCCGGCAATGTTGCGATGTAGTTGGGAGTTTAGATTTGTCACTCCCGTACCCGCTGCTTAGCAACGGACCCGCCCGACGTCAGCGCACCGTGGAGCGCCAGTTAAAGCTGAAACTATGGCGCCCGGCTAACACAGGTACACCACGGTGCGATTGGCTACTTGAGTAGAATATACAGGTACTTAAACTTTTAATGTTACCCCTTACCCGTTTGCCCTGATGAAGGTCAACGTGTTTGGACCGAAAACGTTTGGCTAGTACAAGCCATAACATACCCACCAGAGCTGAATTTCTACTCGCTATATTATATATACACACACACTTTCATTATTATACATACATATTATATATATATATATATATATATATATATATATATTATATATATATATATACACATACACACACACACACATTATATACACACATTATATATACACACACACACACACACACACACACACACACACACACACACACACATTACACACACACATTACACACACACATTACACACACACATTACACACACACACACACACAATATGCGACGGCGTTGCCCATCATTGTAGTAGGGTATGTGTTATGTAGCATTTTTTGTTTGAAATGTTGTAGGTGGCATGTTGAAGGTATTTTGTAAGAATTTTTTGTGTTTGTTTGTATTGTACATTTCATTTAGCTGTATTGACTGATTGTTTTTTTGTGTACTGTGTGAAGCAGAAAGAATCATATTGCACACATACATAGACACACACAGATACAGTGACATATACAGACATTGATCGTACACGCACACAGATATTATTACGGTCCTGTAAGTGCCAGAGGGGTAGGCAAGGCATTGCTCATTGTGTTGCTTAATCCTCTGGCACTGAAAGGGTTAACCAGTTTTCCCAGTATGTAGAGAGAGTCATGGAGTCCACAGTCCCTGAAGTGGACTCTGTACATGCACACTCAGAGGCTGCCAGACAACTGCCGGCCCGGCTCCCTAGCCAGGATGACACCACCTGCCCCAGGCCTCGGCCAAGAGCGTTACTAGGGACGCAGCCCGGGCACCGAGCATGGGAACTGAGGAGGGATGGTGTGTGTGGTTGGAGCAGGGATGGTGTGTGTTGTTGGACCAGCTATAGTTCAGCATATTTTTTGTGCCAGGGTACTTACATAATGCAGGTGTGTGACAGTGGGCAGAGAGCGGCGGTGAAGAAGCTTGTGTTTAAGAGTGTGTACTACAGAGTGGCCCCAGCATGGTCTGTCTCCAGCCCCTCAGCCACGGGTAATAGACGCATCCAGCTGCTGCTTGTAGAGAGCTCCTTGAAGGGCCGCATGACTGGGTTGTAGCGAGGTGTACTGTTGTGCTTTATGAAGGATTTGGTACTGGGCCTGCCTGCCCCCGAGCTACATGAAGCAGCTGGGCTTCCTGCAGCAGAAGCATATTGTGCACCAGGAGCTAAAGCATTGTTGTGTTTTGGATACCAGAAATGAAGGTACACTGGAGCCGATCCCGCCCTCTCTTTGTTGGATCAGCTCACTGATTTTATTCTTAATACTATTTCCAGTTCCAACGGTCGTTCTACCTCCAGGTGAGGGGAGCGGCCATGGGGGCAAGCTTCTCCCCCAGCTATGCTAACCTGTACATGGGTATGTGGGAGATGGAGCATGTGTGGGGGGCGGAGCTTGTATTCTACAGTAGAAATATTGACTATCTCCTCATCTGGAGGGGGGATGTCCAAGAGCTGGAGAGGTGGATTTGTGAGTGGAATAATAATCAACAGGGCCTCTCATTTACTTACCATATCAGTGAAGTGAGTGTTAATTACCTGGATCTGACTCTTAGTCATGAGGGTAATCAAATTATTACACACTCTTATGTTAAACCTACTTATGTGAATAATTATCTTCATTACGACAGTTGCCACCTAGAGAGGTGGAAAGCAGGTATACCAGGGGGCCAGTTTAAAAGAATAAGGCGTAACTGTAAGAAAGATGAAGATTTTCAAAAACAATCTGTGGAACTTAGTCATAAATTTATGTTGAAAGGATATCCAAAAAAATTGATTACTAGTTCTTTACAGGAAGTAGCTTCTATGGATAGTAAAGAAATACTTAATAATAAGAATAAAAATAAAAACAAAAAAGGAGGAGTTATGGACAGGAAACACTGAAATTTGTTACTAAATATAATAGGGCACATAATGATATACAAAGGATATTGGAGAAATTGTCATCTGTTATTACAAGATCAAATTTTGAAGGATAGTATTGATATAGTTCCTAGGATTATATTCACTAAAAATAAAAATTTGAAGAATATATTCTCTAAAAAGAAACCTTCTGTAGATGGTTTACAGGTGTCAAGTCATTTCAGACCGGAAGGAATTTATAAATGTGGGGGTCAGAGATGTATTACGTGTAACTTTATATCACACAATATAAAAGAATTTAGGGATGGAAGAGACAAAATACATCAGATCAAACACTATCACCTGTAATACCAGATTTGTTGTATATAGTATTATTTGTCCCTGTAACAAAAGATATAGAGGGCGTACAAACAGGAGACTTAAGGATAGGTTTCTTGAACATCGCAGGGCCATATTAAACAAAGATCCTAAATATCCATTATCATTACATTATAAACAATATCATAATAGTAATATTGATGGAACTGTAGTTATGCCACTGGAACATATTTCAACTGCATTTTCTCAAGGACAGCGTTTTCAATTATTGTGCCAAAAGGAGAGTTTTGGGATATTTTATTGTGATACCTTAGTCCCTAATAATGATAAGCTTGATGTTAGTACCTTCATTTAATTAGACCTATAACAGAATTTATATTTAGAGTTCTTATACTAGTTTTTTTTAGTTATTTTATGCACTGTGTTTTAAGGAATTGAGTTTATTTATTTTATTTTTTTTTATTTCACATTCATTATTATTTTTACATTTATTTTCATTTTATTTTATTATTTTTCATATTTTATTTATATATTTTTTCATTTTTTCTCTTTATATTTCATTATTTTATTTTATTGTATATGGATGGTTTATCCACATGGGAGGGAGGTAGTTTAAAATGGTGAAATATCCCCTTAAGTGAATTATTTTCTTATTAAGGAATCAATGCTTCCCTTTAAGAAGGATTTTTGCCTTTAACCCTTTGAGTGCCAAGTGGGTACATTGTACGAGTTTGGACAGCTGTACCCGCTGTGCCAAGCTCGTACAATGTACCCACTAAAATGCGGTCACTGCATGAGCCGGTATAACCGGCATGAAGTGGCCGCATTTTAAAAAAAAAAAAGCCGGGCGATTGTGGGGGGGGACATGAGGATCACTCCTCATGTCCCCCCTGTTATTGATCTCCCAGCCGATCGCGCTGGGAGATCAATAAAAGAAGAGGAGAAGCGCAGCAGAAGCGCAGCAGAAGCGCAGCTTCTCCTCTTCTGTCTCTCCTACCCGAACTTCCGGGTAGGAGTGGGCGGGACCGGGGGAAACCGATGTCACCGATGACGTTAGGGAAGTTTCCCTTACCCGATTCACTCCTACCGGTGGTAGGAGTGAAAGGCAGGAGAGCTTTTGCTCTCCTGCAGTCGCCAAATTGATCTCCCAGCCTATCGGCTGGGAGATCAATTACTGGGGGGACACCAGGAGGGGTCCTGATGTCCCCCACGAGGTCTGAATAAATTAAAAAAATAAAGAAAAAGTGCACAAGTAACCGTGTGAGTGCCGCAGGGGTCCCCAGCACATTGCTTTGAAATGTGCTGGAGACCCCTGTGGCACTCACAGGGTCATTTCTTTGGGGTTTTTTTTTCTTTTTTTTAAGACCTCATTGGGGGGATCAGGGGGGATCCTGATGCCCCTCAATGAGGTCTATTATTAAAAAAAAAAAAAAAATTTTTAACCCTGTGTGTGCCACAGGGGGGGTCCAATGCACCCCCCCCTCCTGTGGCACACACAGGGCTTCTATCATTACTTTGTTACTAGAGATTGTTGGGGGGCCATCAGGATTGGTCCTGATGGCCCCCCAACAAGCTCTGATTACAAAGTAATAATAATAAAAAAAAAAATTAACCCTCTGAGTGCCAGAATGGTCCAATGCATTGCTTTGCAATGCGCTGGAGACCCCTTTGGCACTCACAGGGACATTTATTTTGATTCCTTTTTTTTTTTTTTTTTTTTTTTTTTTAAAGACCTCATTGGGGGGAATCAGAGGGGTCCTGATACCCACCAATGAGGTCCATAATAAAAAAAAAAGTAAAGAAAAAAAAATTAACCCTGTGTGTGCCACAAGGGGGGCCAATGCAGCCCCCCTTCTGCGGCGCACACACAGGGCATTTATCATTACTTCGTTATCAGAGATTGTTGGGGGACCATCATGATTGGTCCTGATGGCCCCCCAACAAGCTCTGATTACCAAGTAATGATAAAAAAAAAAAAATTAACCCTCTGATTGCCACAAGGATCCAATGCATTGCTTTGCAATGCGCTGGAGACCCCTGTGGCACTCTCAGGGTCCCTCTGTTTGTGGACATATATATTTTTTTTTTACTAAGACCTCATTGGGGAGGGATCAGGGGGTCCTTATGCCCCTCAATGAGGTATATAATAAAAAAAAAAAATTAAAACATAAATTAACCCTGTGTGTGCCACTAGGAGGGGAGTTCAATGCCGACCCCCTTCCTGTGGCACACACAGGACTTTTTATCATTACTTTGTGATCAGAGTTTGTTTGGTGGCCATCTGAATACAAAGTAACGATAAAAAAATTTAACCCTTTGTGTGCCACAGGGGCCCAAATGCATTGCTTTGCAATCCACTGGACCACCCCCTTTATTTTTTATTTAGACCTCATTGTGTGGGTTCTGATGCCCCCAACGAGGTCTACACAAAAATATTGTGGGAAAAAGCCCCAAAAAATGCACATGCCACAGGAGGGAGGGGGTCCAACGCAGTGCTTTGTATGAGGGGACATACATTGCACACTGGTAGTAACATATCTCCCATACACACTATCAAACACTGCCCCACCATCACCACCATCCTTGCTCCTCTGCTCATACCCACACACACTGCCTAATCCCTCACCCTCCCACATACTTTGTTACACTTGTAGTCACAGGTCCGCACGTACACCGGCTGACGCCCTAGCTTCTTTCATCTGTTAGCCATAAAATCACACATACACTGTTTGCTTTACCATTTCTGTTTCACTGGTAGCTACGCTCCTGTAGCGTAAATTGGTATGTCAACCCACAGCAGTGGGGTACCATTTTTCTTAGTCTGGCAAGAAGTCCTCCTACGAAATCCCACGCCATTGAACCATTTTAGTATCTTTGAAGTGACTGATGTGTAAAACAAATGTTTGTTTTTTTTCCTGTAGCACCACATTCTGGAAATAGTTGTGCCAACTAACTTAGGGGTAAAAAGGCAAGTGACCCCTCATTAGATGCGGCAGGTTGTCTTCTTTCCAAAATGGTATGGTTTATCTACCTTTTCTTCAATTCTGAATGTGTTATAGCCATTTTCGTACAGGCAAGTCAGGTTTGAGAAAATGTTAGAAACATCAGAGGTTGTAGTAGGTGTAGTTTTCTACTTCTAGCACCCCCTAAGGTAGTTCAACTCATACCAATGGGGTGTCATTTGACTCCTAAGAGCACTAGCAAACAAATGCAGTTGAAAATTCCATGGTTTTCACAGCGCTCCATACATTTGAAGGGGCAGAAATGTAAAAAAAATGCAGTTTTTTTCCTATATCGCCTCCTTCTGGAAACATTTATGCACACCAGTATTGGGGTAAGAAGGCAAGTGACCCCTCATTAGATGCGGCAGGTTGTCTTCTTTCCAAAATGGTATGGTTTATCTACCTTTTCTTCAATTCTGAATGTGTTATAGCCATTTTTGTACAGGCAAGTCACATTTGAGAAAATGTTAGAAACATCAGAGGTTGTAGTAGGTATAGTTTTCTACTTCTAGCACCCCCTAAGGTAGGTCAACTCATATCAATGGGGTGTCGTTTGACTCCTAAGAGCACTAGCTAATGAATGCAGTTGAAAATTCCATGGTTTTTACAAAGTTCCATACATTTGAAGGGGCAGAAATGTAAGAAAATGCCTTTTTTTTCCACTAGCGCCACCTCCTGGAAGAATTTGTGCATACCAGCCTTTGGGTAAGAAAGCAAGTGACCAATCATTAAATGCGGAAGGATGTTTTCTTTCCAAAATGGCATTGTTTCTCTACCTTTTCTGCATATCTATTATGGTTATAACCATTTTAGTGCAAGCAGATAATTTCAAAAACAAAAGTGTCAGGTTTACGTACGTGTTCCTAGCACCCACATATTGTATGTTAACCCACACAAATAGGCTACCATTTTTCTCATGTTGGTAGCAGGTACTGAATACAGCAGGAAATGTTATGGTTTTCAAAGATTTTAGTATCTTTGAAGTGGTGGAAATGTAAAAAAACATGTATTTATTCCCATAGCGCCACCTTTTGGAAATATTTGTGCACTTCAGCCCAGGGGGTAGAAAGGCAAGTGATCCCTCAATTGATGCGGGAGAATGTCTACTTTCCAAAATGTTATACCTTTTATACCTTTCCTTCATGTCTCTAACAGTTATGGACATTTTAGTACAAGCCGCCATTTTCGAAGAAGCAAACAGGTAGGTGTAGTGATGTGCTTCTGGCACCCCTAAGGTAGGTCGACTCATTCCAGTGGGGTGTCATTTTTCTCCTAAGAGCACTAGCTAATGAATACAGTTGGAAATGCCATGGTTTTCACAAATTTCAGTACATTTGAAGGGGCAGAAATGTAAGAAAATGCCTTTTTTTTTTCATTAGCGCCACCTTCTGGAGGCATTTGTGCATTCCAGGCTTGGGGTAACAAGGCAAGTAACCCATCATTAGATGCGGCAGGGTGTCTTCTTTTCAAAATGGTATGTTTGTGTACCCTTTCTTCACTTCTATAGTTGTTATAACCATTTGGGTACAGACAAGTAATGTTTGAGAAAATGTTAGAAACATTTGAGGTTGTAGTAGGTGTCGTTTTGCACTTCTAGCGCCCCCTGAGGTAGTTGAACTCATACCAATGGGGTGTCATTTTTCTCCTAAGAGCGCTAGCTAATGAATACAGTTGGAAATGCCATTGTTTGCACAAATTTCAGTACATTTGAAGGGGCAGAAATGTAAGAAAATGCCTTTTTTTTTAATTAGCGCCACCTTCTGGAGGCATTTGTGCACTCCAGGCTTGGGGTAACAAAGCAAGTCACCCATCAATAGATGCGTCAGGGTGTCTTCTTTTCAAAATGGTATGGTTTGTGTACCCTTTCTTTACTTCTGTAGTTATTATAACCATTTGTGTACAGACAAGTAATGTTTGAGAAAATGTTAGAAAAATTTGAGGTTGCAGTAGGTGTCATTTTGCACTTCTAACGCCCCCTGAGGTAGTTAAACTCATACCAATGGGGTGTCATTTTTCTCCTAAGAGCACTAGCTAATGAATACAGTTGGAAATGCCATGGTTTTCACAAATTTCAGTATATTTGAAGGGGCAGAAATGTAAGAAAATGCCTTTTTTTTCATTAGCGCCATCTTCTGGAGGCATTTGTGCACACCAGGCTTGGGGTAAGAAGGCAAGTTACCCCTCATTAGATGCGGCAGGTTGTCTACTTTTCCGAAATATATAGTTTTATATAGTTATTCCACTGTTTTAGGGTAGTTTTACCACAAAAACCCTAGAATACGCATATTAGTTTATAAAGTTGAAAATGTCATTTTGCGCTGCTGGTGATTAGGGCTCTACGCTAGCCATGGACGTAGGTAAAACTATACAAATTTGGTATTTTTTTACTCGGGGGACTTGGGGCTTTTTCAAATAATTGAAACTTTTCCAATCAAGGTAAATGTTTTTGATACATATTATGTGATTTTAGGAAAATTAGTAAATTTTCACTTTTTTTTGTCATTATGACATCATAGCTTTTTGCACGATGTAAATTCTCTTCATGTAAGGTACCACGAGAAAGCTCAATTCGTTCTGAAAAAACAATATATAGTTTTCCATATTTAACTAAAAATCCCCAGAGGAAATCAAGCATAAACAGAAGGATAGCAAAAATGCTGAAAAAGTGTCTGGCCTGCAGGGTACAGGAAATGGCCCAAGCCTCTGGCACTGAAGGGGTTAAGTATAATATACCTTTAAGAATAATTAAGGTGTGAATCATGGAGGAGGTAATGATTGGAGACTTAATTAAACACGTTATAAAAATGCCACAAGATTGACTATGGGGTATATTAGCCCTGATGAAGTATCTGTGATACGAAACGCGTTGGCATATATCCTTCGTGGTTTTATTGTTTGGAGATACTGCTTGCAGAATTGATTATTTCCACTGCATAGAGTTGGGAATCTTATATGTATTCGGCCAGATATGTTGACAGCAGCTTGAGGGATCACGTGCACAGGTGTTCACAGACGCTGAAAAGAATTGGTGATTCCTTTGAAGGAGTTAAAAGCGAGGATCGTGCATTTACCTACTCCATGTGACGTTTGTTTTATCTTGCCCAACAAGTTCAAATACGTTATACGCACGGAGGATTTTGTACAAGCGCTACCAGATATCGAATATTGACAAGGAAGCCAGTGCAAGGACTTGCTGGAGGTGATTACTACCGAGTTGGAGTAAGGTCAGATTCACTCTATTTATATTATTGGAGTGTTACAACTAGATAGAGCGGAGCGAATTCCTCGCTGTGCTTAGACGCCAACCGATCCGCTAGATAGAGCGTAGATCCATATGCTGCTTATTACCCTCATCGTATTAAGTTGGGGAGTGTGAATTCTTCATTTTACAGGCTGATTTGTGGAAGAGGATATATTTTTAACTAATAGTGAGGTGATTACGCGCTATACTGAGTTTACTTGTAAGGATACGAGTTATTATATTGTATCCCATTGGACTTCCATTTTGTATTCCATTGGATTTCTATATTGCAGTGGATTTATACACATTAGTTTTCACATTTTATCATTTTTATATATGCTGGCCAGCATTATAGTCATCTGTATAGCAGTTTTATTGCAACAGTGTATCAGTATTCTGAACACGTTGTATTGTTTTATATTGCATCTACTGGATACACGGTGAATTGGTACTGTAAGGTCCAGTGAGATAGTTGGTGTTACACATAGTTGGTGTTACACATATTGTGATTTTTTGGTCCAGCTGAGAGTTTTATTTCAGTTGTGGACCATAAATATATGCATTTTTTATGTATGTATTTGTGTGTGTAATAAATTGTTGTTTATTAATAGTCACACAGAGCGCTTTTCCTTGTTTGTTCATTATACATACACTTTCATATTTATATACATACACACACATATATATATATATATATATATATATATATATATATATATATATATATATATATATATATATATATATATACACATCCATACAGGTTTTTTTTTTGAGCTGAGTTCGTGGAAATAACCTAGAATTCTGTGCCTCACAGCCATAGGCTTCCCAAATTTAGACGTATAGCTCAGCAGACTGCTAGCTTCAGGTTAGAAAACATTTCCACCAGTCTATTGGGAATTGCAGGTCCTCTCTCATGTAACTCTAAACATAGCCACTAGGAAACAGTCAAGTGTCTATAATGGAACCGACCCCTGTTCAATGCAGCCCATGCTTCCAGACAAGCCAAAAAAATCCAAAATTATTTTACTTACATTCCATGTCCAGCATCAGGATTCCACTTAGGATAGCTGGAGGGGGAAAAATAGAGAAGTGATATTAAAGTGGGAACGCTTAAAGCATTAAACAAAATGACAATGTAAAAAACACCTTTGAACTTACACCAATATTGTTTTCAGACTCTGTAATATGATAAATGCATGCTCATCTGCAGATCTTTTAACAGAATATAATCATCTGTAGGCAAAAAAGGTGAATTTTAGTCATACCTGTTAAATCCTTTTCCCCCTCCCTCCTGTAGACTGGAACAATTCTAGAAGAAGCTGTGGGTGGAGCCTCCCCTTCCTCCTTATCAGACTACCTCACTAGCCCCACCCCAGATAAACTTGACAATTCTACTCTGTAGGACAGCAAGAAAAAAAAAAAACTAAAGCTCCTGTGAGCAGCAGACCCAAAAGGACCACCACGTCCAGCAGCTATAGACAGTGGACGGTCATATGAACTAAGAAAAGGATTTAAGAGGTAAGACTAAAATCCTTTTTTCTCTCTGTCATCCAACAAGACATACAGGTACCAACATTAAGCGCCAGGGTGAGAAGAAAAAGGAAATGACCAAGCGTCAGTCCCCATGATACCAGAGTTCCCACAGACAATCCAGGACACGGAACAGCCCAAACTAACAAAGTGTCATAACATAACATAACAGCAAACAACAACAAGAGCCAAGAGGGCTCAAACAGTTAAAGAATGGTAAGGCACAGGAAAGAAAAGGCCCTAAACAGGATGAACTGCCTCCAGGACCTTCCTGCCGAAGCAAGAACATCAACACGATAGGACTTGGCAAAGGTGTGCACAGAAGATCAAGTGGCCACCTTGCACAATTGTTCAGCAGAGGCCTGATTCTTGTAGGCTCGGGAGGCCCCAACAGATCTGGTGGAGTGCGTTGTAATGTGGAAAGGAACAGGTTTCTGTCTGAGCTCATAAGCCTTGTGAATGATAGATTTAATCCAAGCTGCAATAGTGACCTTGGAAGCAGCCATACCTGCCCTAGGACACTCTGGGATGACAAATAAGGCATCAGTCATACGGAAAGACTCAGTGGGGTGCACATAGATGATGTGGTACGCTGCCTTAAGTTCTAACAAGTGGAGATCCCTCTCCTTGCCAGATTTGGGGTAAGAACAAAAGGAAGGCACACCAATCTCCTGATTTGGAACTCAGAGACCAGCTTAGGAAGGAATTCCTGGGAGGTACAGAGAACAGCCTTATCCTTGTGAAACACCAGGAAAGAAGGTTTGCAAGTCAAAGCATGCAATTCAGCAACTCTGCAGACAGATACCACAGCCAGATGAAAGGCCATATTTCACGTCAGAAGATGAAGAAGAATGGCAGCCAAGGGCTCAAAGGAAGGCTGGTGCAAGACTCCCAAAACCAGATTACGGTCCCACTGGGAACACCCTGAAAGAAAACCTTGACATCTGGCAAGCTGGCAATGTGTCTCTGGGAAGAGAAAAAAAAAACAAAAAAAAACAACAATATCACTGGGAGATCAAACTCTTGTAACGACAGGTCCCCGTCAAACCATCAAGACTGAAAAATGGACCAAACCCAATGGTAGGCTTTGGAAGAAACCGGTTTCCTGGCCTGGATCATAGTGGAGACCACCTCAGAGGAGAACCCTTTCCTTCTCAGAATGGAGGTTTCAACAGCCATGCTGTCAAAGCCATGTGCTACACGTCCTTCTACAGATAACCCTGAAGGAGGCGATGCTGTCTGAGTGGCAATGGAAACGGATCCCGAATGGGAGAGAGCCACAAGTTCTGGGAACCTCCTGGGCCAGTAAGGGGCAATCAAGATGAACGCTGGACCGTCCATCCGAATCTTCCTCGGCACCCTGGGAATGACAGGAAGTGGAGGGAAAATGTAAGCCAGGTGAAAAACGTCAGAGGATCGCCAGAACATCCACGGCGAAGGCCAGAAGATCCATCCAATGAGAGCAAGAGAGCTGAACCTTCCTGTTGTTCCTGGTGGCCATCAGGTCTATCTGAGGAAGACACCACCACTGGACCAACCGGTCAAAAACGTCTGGGTGGAGCTCCTACTCTCCTGGGTGCACCCGTTGATGGCTGAGGAAGTCTGCCAGGTCATTGTCTATCCCTGGAATGTGTACAGCGGAAATAGCTGGAACGTGATCTTCTGCCCATGCAAAGATAGATTTGACCAAGCAGAAGCACTTCTTGTGCCTCTCCTTGTTTCTTGATGTATGCCACAGCAGTGGCATTGTCCAACTGGACAACCCCTCAGTGGAGAGGACCAGTACACCAGAGCATGATGAAACGCCAGAGCTCCAGAGCATTGATGGACTGAAGAGTCTCCTCTGCAGTCCATCTGCTCTGAACCCCCAGATGACCCAGGACGGCTCCGCAGCCTCTGAGGCTGGCGTCCATTGTAACCAGGGTCCAGTCCTGAATGACTGAGGGTTTCCCCTTCTCCAGGTTGGACCTGCCCAGCCATCAGAGCAGGTCCTGCCTCACCTCCGAAGGAAGAGGGACACTGCAGTCCAAGATATCCGGGTTCCCATTCCAAGCACATATAGTGAACCTCTGGAGCTCCTTAGTGTGAGCCATGGAATATGGAACTGCCTCCATGGTGGAAACCATGAGGCCTGTCAGGATCAAGAACTTACAGACTGGAGCAAATGGGGACACCAAATGCATGATCTGTTGGATAGAATACACGGCCAGGAAAACCTTCCCTTGGCAAGTATCATACCAGAGATCAAAGAAACCCAGAACCTGAGAGGGATGGAGCAGATTTCTCCATATTCAGAATCCACCCGTGGTGGTGGAGAATCTGAGCACCGTCCTGGACATTCTGGTCCAGGAATTCCCTGGACGGCGCTTTCACCAGAAGGCCGTCCATGTTGGGAGCCCCCTGAATCTATCAGGTATGCAGAAAGGCAATCAATGCCCTTAAGACTCTGATGAACATCCGAGGAGCAGAAGCCCAAAGGGCAGAGCGGTGAACAGGAAGTGCCCAAAGTCACAGGCGAACCCGAGGTACGTCTGGCTGTTTGGATGAATCAGGGCATGAAACTAAGCATCCTGAAGATCCAGAGAGACCAAGAACTCTCCTGGACACATAGCTGCGATGGATTCTATCTTGAAGTGTGCAGTATCCAAAGGAATTAAGGTCTTTGAGGTCCAAGATAGGACAACTGCTGCCATCCCTTTTGGCCACAACGAATAGGTTTGAATAGAAACCTATACCTCTCTCTCTTGAGGAGGAACTGGAGTCAGGACTCCCTTGACCAAGAGAGCCTGAACCTACTCGCTGAAAAGACGCAGCTTTTCTTGTCCCAGGGGAGTTCTGGACCGGAAGAATCTCTGTGTGTGTGTGTGGGGGGGGGGGGGGGGGATTTGAAGGGACTCCTGTTACCCTTCCGAAACCACCTGTAAGACCCATTGATCTGCAACAGAGATTGCCCAGGCGCCTGAAAAATGGAGCAGGCACCCACCCACAGGGACCAGGATTCTGAGAGTCATGCAGAGGCAGACTTGGCCTTGGAGGTGGCGTGCTTGGAGTACCACTTCTGTCTGGGCTTGAAGGTCTGGCATGGGGTGCTGGCCTGAGACACGCTTTGATTCAGCCTTTGCTCTTTGCTTTGGTGGGAACGAAAAAGATGCTGTTTCCTCTCCAAGTTGGTGAACTTGGAAACCAGAGGCAACAGTGCTCTTTCTTCCAGTGGCCTCACTGAATCTGCTTCAGCTCAGGCCCAAAACAAGATTTTCCATGAAAAGGTATAGAAATCAGCGACATCTTAGATGAAAGCCTGCAGACCAAATCTTAAGCCACAATGTGCATCTACCAGAAAGAGAGAAGGAAGAAGCCTTAGCTGCAAGTTTGACAGCATCAAAAAGAGCATCAGTGACATATATACAAGCCTCAGACATGTTGGCCAAAATTGCTAAAAGTTCCTCTTTAGGAGCACCTTTATGGACCGCCTCAGTAAGTTGTAGATGGCAATAGCTCTAGAGACCCAAGGTAGGCCTCAGGGCAGCATCAATTGGCAGCAAAGTTAGACTTCAGGATAGCTTCTAGCTTTCTATCAGTCATATACATTAATGTCGTGGCATCAGCCAAGGGCAGAGCAATAGACTTAGAAAGTCCAGAAAATAGGATTTTAGTCTTACCTGTTAAATCCGTTTCACTTAGTCCATACAGGTTACTGGTAACACTGGGAGGAGTCAGTCCCCTTTAAGTAGGCAGGAACATTCTCTACATGTATGCAGGGGGGTGGAGCCTCCCTTTCCCTCTCAGGCTGCTGTTCACTTAGCCTGCTCAGAATTGTTTGTTTGAGAACTAACCAGACTAGATAGTAGAAGGAAGGAAGACTCCTGTGAGCATGCCCCGAATGACTCCCACGTATTGCCACAGGAGAGCCAAGCCTGGCCCCTTGACCAGTAACCTGGACTAAGTGAAAAGGATTTAACAGGTAAGACTAAAATCCTATTTTCACTGTCATCCAATACAGGTTACTGGTAACACTGGGATGTCCAAACATTGAGCTTCCCAGAGGTGGGAAGAAGGCAAGGACCAGGCGCAAGGCCCCCAGAGTCACCAGGACCCCTATGAACCTACCGGTCAGAGATCCCAACAAAACAGAAGTGTCAACGGACACCAACTAGGGGTAAAACAGACCCCAGAACTGTACACAGCACACTGAACTAGAGCCAACAGGGCTCAACAGTAAGGAAGCACTAAGAACCTGAGAAGAAGAAGAACCTAGACAGGCAATACTGCCTCCAGGACCTTCCTCCCAAAGTTGGAATCAGCTGAGGCCAGCATATCCACATGGTTAGTGCTTCGAAAAGGTATGCACAGAGGACCAAGTGGCCACCCGGCACAGCTGTTCAGCAGATGCTTGATCCCTGTAGGCCCAAGAGGCCCCAATAGACCTGGTAGAATGAGCAGTAACCTGAAAAGGAACATGCTTATTCCGCAATTCGTAATCTTTATGAACAGTATACTTTATCCAAGAAGCAATAGTACCCTTGGATGCCGGTCTCCCTGCCCTAGGACCCTCAGGAATGACGAACAGAGCGTCAGACTTCCTAATAGACTCAGTGAGATGAACATAAAACTTGAGACAACGCACAACATCCAACAAGTGGAGATCCCTCTCCTTGTCAGAAGAAGGGTTAGGGCAGAAAGAGAGCACCACAATCTCCCGATTGAAGAGAAACTCGGAGACCGCCTGAGGCAAGAACTCCGTAGGAGGTGCGAAGCACCGCCTCATCCTAGGAAACACCAGATAAAGTAGTTTACAGGATGGAGCTTTCAAGTCCGCCACCCGGCGACTGATACAATCGCCAGAAGAAGAAGCCATTGGCACAGAAGAGACAAAGAGGAAGAGAAACCAAAGACTCAAAGGGAAGACGCTGCAGAACCCCCAAGACCAAATTAAGGTTCCACAGAGGAGCCGGACTCGAAAGGCAGGGTGCACATGAGCAACACCCTGGGAGAAACCCTGAACTACAGGAAGATAGCAATGCGTTTCTGGAAAACGAAAGAAAGCGCCGAAGTAAGAACTCTAAGAGGAACCAGACTGAGTCCCCAGTCAGCACCGTCCAACCAAAAGGACAGGACAGTGGGGAGATCAAGGTCATGAAACAGATCTCCTACAGCACGCCAAGACACAATATTGACCAGACACTGAGATAGGTCTTGGAATAAACAGGCTTAAAGTACGAAGCATAAAAACACCACAGCAGAAGAAAACCCTTTCTCCCTTAAAGTCGAGGATTCAACATATAGGCCAACAAACTGAGCTAACGAACGTAGTCTTCCACAGATAACCCCGTAGAAGAAGAGCTGGACGAGAGGAGAGCCAAAATGGCTCCACCACAGATAGGGTTATAACTCCAAATACCATGGTTGACAATGTCAATCCAGAACAATAGAATTACCGGACAACGTACCAAGTACAATTCCCGTAACACCCATATTAACATAGGGAAAGGAAGAAAAATGTGCAGGAATGGACATTGCATCAGCAGAAGATGAAGAGAGAGTCTCCACAGAAGGCAAGATGGCGGAACCTCCCCGTTGAGACCCATTGCCATCAGATCCACTGGGACATTCCCATCTCTGAACTAGGAGTCGAAACACGTCCAGATGTAGTTCCCACGAATGGTGTCAACTGCAGGAAGACTGAGGAAGTCTGTCATGACGTTGGACCACTTCCCCTGAGTGCAAAGCGACCCAGAACAGCTCCCCAGCCCAGGAGGCTGGCTTCCGATGTGACCTCGGTCCAGTAGGGCATTCGGAAGGATCTTCCCAGTAGGAAATTGGAAAGCCCAATCACCACTCCAAGCTCAAGACGACATGAGGAGGAGAGAGAACAGCTTCTGATGATCTGGTCAGTCCCTGCATGTTCATATCACAATCCTCGAGGTTCCCAGGCAGGTACCATGACAAATGGAACCGCCTCTATCGTGGAGATGAACTACCCCACCAGAGAAAATAACGTCGGAACCAGAATCCGAACGTGGGAAAGGATCATTGAGGCCCTTCAAGCAAGTTGGTGGTTAACTCGACCGGTAGAAAAAAAAACCATGCACCTCTAAGTATCAAACAGAAAACCCAGGTGCAGAGACGGAACAAGCTCTTACTTGACCAAGTTCGCAAACCAACCGAGAAGAGAAGGAATTGAATACAGGTCTGAACCAGCTGATGAAGAAGGTCCACAGATGCTGCTAACGTAAGGCAAGTGGTCCGAGCAAGAAGTACTCTGATGCCGCCCCGAAGGAGGACGGATATCAAGGCCCCCAAACCGGGGGGGGGGGGGGGGGGGGGCTATCGACAGGCCAAGAGAAGGCTGAAACTGAAAAGCCTGGTGCCGGCAAACCTCAGATACTGCCCGCTCTCTAGATGGATTGGGATGTACAATACACATCCTGAAGATCCAGAGAAGCAAGAAACTCCCCCGGAGACGTAGCAGCAAAACTGAGAGCAGAACTACAAGGTAAGTACAGACGGCTACTCTCGACTACCTGACTGCATGCGGCCTAGGGTAGGAATTGGGAAAAGGGACTAAAAGACCGGAATGCGCAAACGGCAACCGTTTTTAAATTCATTTTAAGAACCAAGGGTAGAAAAGCACTCTAACCCCTGAGGCCTCTCTAGAGTTCCTTTTTGTGGAGTGCACAGAATAAGTTCTTCTTCCATCTCCCTGTTCTAAAAATCCATTCAATATATGGTCCCCAGAGAGGGGACGTATCAGATATTAAACTGATAAAAACAGAAGACAAGGAAGAACCCTCAAAAGGCAAAGAAGGAAACCTGAGAAGGGAAGGGGAGGACAGCGCATATGTCCACTAAGTGTAGTATAAATTAAATCAACAGACGAAGAAAAAATGATATAAGATATATTATAAAATATAGTGAAAAATTGTAGTGAAGAAAATGAAATCACTAAACAGTGGGATTCAATATACACACGTGTATACACATATGCATAAAAGCATCTGAGTATCCTATCTAAATATATTCAATATGTAAAGAGATCTAGATAAATGATAAAAGTATTTATTGAGCAATATATTACAACTTATATTCAATAAGGATAAAAGTATAAATAAGGGATATACCCCTAATGTCCGGGACCGGCACTCAAAGGTGTTAATATCGTGAGTCCATGGCAGTAAGTATGGAGCGTGGGAAGAATGGAGAAATTGTCAAAACTTCAGACAAAACTGCCATACAGAAGAAAAAAGAACAGAAGATGGAAAAGAGGTAGAAGAGGAGGAAGGAAGATCAACAAAAGAAAACATTTAGAACAAGAACTGATGAATCCTCCCAAGTATCTTCAACTTGTCCCAGTCACCCAAATAAGTGTGGATGAAAAGAAACTTCTATCTAAAGGTCTCAAATTTGCACCAACCAGTGGCCCCGACCATTTTTAATTATTCTTAGATTTCCATAAATTCATAAGGAAACTGACCTTTGCAACGGCACTTTCCAATACAAGAAGAAAAGGCGAAAAACCTGAGGGGGGCACATTAACTCAGAGAGACCAAGAGATCCTGGACACTCTTGAAGACCTATTAGGAGGAACAAGTGAACAAAGTTCTTTTTTGAAGAACAGCAAAATGAACCTCAAGTTATACATTCAGGTTTTAACCACCATCTAAGTTCTATCCACTCCATTCAAAGGGACCTTTCCTTGAAGCCTTCACTGAACTAGTCCTCAAAGATATTAAATTTTTCAAAACTCCCTGGAAATTCAAATCCAACCTCAGCCAAAGAGAAAGATCAAGTTTACAACAATTCCTGAATAATGAAGAGATTATAATTAGAGAAGCTGACAAGGGTGGAGGAATTGTGATTCAATCAAAAGAGGACTACATTAAGGAAGCTGAACGACTCTTGGGAGACACTCATTTTTATTGCAAACTTAAATTGGATCCATCAAAGGAATTTAAAGAACAATATATGGATTTAATAAATTGGGCCAAAAATGAATCAGTGTTAGACCAACAAGAGTTTCTATTTTTGAATAACAAATTTCCAAAAACTGCCATTTATTACCATCTTCCCAAAATACACAAGAACATCCATAACCCTCCTGGACGTCCTATTATATCCGGTATTCAATCACGAGTAATTTATCGCAATTTATAGATCACTATTTGCAAAAATATGTTCAAAATTTGAGATCATACACTAGAGATTCAGCTCAGATCATTGATAAACTTTGGAATTTAAAATGGCAGAAAGAATTCATCTGGCTTACATGCGATGCGAGTTCATTATATACTTGCATTGCACATAATCTGGGAATGAGAGCTGTGGATTACTTTCTAACACATGATGAATCCATGCCTCAGATTCAAAAAGACTTTATTCTCAAAGCGATTCACTTCATCTTGACTCACAACAACTTTATGTTTCAAGATACACATTATTTACAGGTTTGTGGTACCGCTACGGGAACGAGGTTTGCCCCGAGCTATGCCAACTTATTCATGGGCTATTGGGAAGAACACCATCTATACCCTCAGCATGGGGCAAACCTCAAACTATATGCCAGATACATAGACGATCTGTTGATTGTTTGTGAAGGAAATGAAGAAGAATTATTTGCCTTCCAGAAAGATATAAATACCAACACACTAGGCATACAGTTCACCTTCAACATAGCCGAGAATCAGTTGTCTTTTTTGATTTAGATATACAGACCAATCAGGATAACCAGATTATTACCAAAACACATTTTAAGGAAGTTAATAGCAACAGCTATATCCAAGCAAATAGAGCTCATCATCCAAACTGGCTGAGAAGTGTTCCCCTAAGCCAGTTTTATCGTATACGTCGTAATTGCACTGAAGACTACACATTTCAAATACAAGCAGAAGAATCTCAAAAATAAATTCTTGACAAAAGGATATAAAGAGGAGAGAATATCATCAAGGCTATGAATAGAGTGAAAGAAACTCCAAGAGAACACTTGTTACAAACTACAAAAGGAAAAGAATTTGATATAACAGTGCAATTAAGAATATTGAATCTATCATACGCAAGCACTGGAACATCTTGATGGGCGACAAATATCTGTGTCATCTCCTACCAAACAGACCTGAAATTATAGATCGTAAATCTAAGAACCTAAAAAATGCATTAGCACCAAGCAATATAGGAAAGAAGAAAATCTCCAAAATAGAAGGCTTTCAGGGTGTCACGGATGGATCCCTAATCCAAGGCAATTACAAATGTGGTCAACAACAATGTACCACATGTCAGTACATACAACATAAATCAACATCTTGTACCTGCAGTGTTACTAAAGAAACGATTCTCATTAAAGGCTTCTACAATCCTATATAATAATTCGCTAAGTTTTAATAATTCGCAGAGCGTCGAGCTCTGTATCGGCAGTGGCGCGGGCAGCCTCTACTGCATGTGACTGCACCGCGACCGGCTGCCAGAGGCACTGTGGCCCGTGTAACGGGCTGTTCAACTAGTTGTACTACTAATTATGTTGTTTATCTTCTAGAATGCACTTGTTGCCTTCAATATATAGGAAGGACAATAAGACCAATTAAAGAACGTTTCATGGAACACCGCAACCATATTATTAAAGGGAGCTCCAAACATAGTGTTGCACGTCATTTTGCTAAATACCATAGACAAGATCCGTCATATTAAATTATGTATCTTAGAACAAATTCCCCCACAGAGCCGAGGTGGAGATCGCTTTACTAAACTAGCGCAACGTGAATCTTTTTGGATTTTCAAATTACAAACCCTGGCCCCCTCAAGGATTGAATGAACAACTGGATCTGTGGTGTGTAGGCTAATTTCTTAACGAATAACATCATATTCATCTCCTTTTTTGGTCTTTTAGTATTTTTATTCTAATTTTACATTTACATTTCCACTACCACCCATGTTTCAATATAAAAAAAAAAAAATTCCCTCATACATATTTCCATTATACTACCATTTTTTATTCCATTTCCATCATACCATCACTTCATTCTGATTTAATACTCTTTGGTCTATTAAAGTCACACCCCAGTGTAAAAAATCCTGTCAGTCACAGACATTTTAAATTTACTTCATATTGTTTTCAATGTTTTCAACCATCTTTATTTTTCTATATAGTAGCTACTTTTTTACATTACAACATTTTTTTACATCACTTTTTTCTTACATTGTAGCTATTTACATTGTAGCTACTTGTTTATTATTCATTTCTCACATTGTAGCCATTTATTTGAGTTTTCACTTGATATTCAAGCTAGAGACAAGCCCCCTAAAATGATTGGTCCTATTTACTATAATTAGGGCCAGGTTAGGCCACGTCCCCCTCTATTCTGATGAAGGCGCAATTCAGTGCTGAAACGCGTCAATCAATCTCCACGTGGTAGGCTGCACGCCAACACTGCTACGAACCTGAGACGGACCAAGCTGCTGAGAACACACTACAAGCTCTGGGAGGACTATAGTTACGATTGGAGTTTCTGTGCCAGTCCCATACATCAGAGCACCGGCGGGACGAAGTATTGCTCTTTCTCACAAGGCGTATATCCAATGGAGGTCTTGTAAGCATGTATCTTGACTTTTTATGGATTATCTATGCGATGTTTTGGTAATTGCATTACGATTGCTGTATTCTTGCCTCTTGTACTTAGCATTCTACTTCTTCCCCACGCTCCATACTTACTGCCATGGACTCACGATATTAACACCTTTGAGTGCCGGTCCCGGACATCAGGGGTATATCCCCTATTTTATACTTTTATTCTTATTGAATATAAGTTCTAATATATTGCTCAATAAATACTTTTATCATTTATCTAGATCTCTTTACATATTGAATATATTTAGATACGGATACTCAGATGCTTTTATGCATACGTGTATACACGTGTGTATATTGAATCCCACTGTTTAGCGATTTCATTTTCTTCACTACAATTTTTCACTATATTTTATAATATATCTTATATCATTTTTTCTTCGTCTGTTGATTTAATTTATACTACACTTAGTGGACATATGCGCTGTCCTCCCCTTCCCTTCTCTCTTTTGATTTATTTTACATGTCATGAGAATTCTTTGAAAGAAACTGAATGCATGTGAATTTTCTACTGAGGACTAGCAGCAGATAAGAGGGGGACTTTTGGATGTTTTATCCTCTAGGGTCAGTCCAGACTACCATTTACAGTTGGACACAATATCTCATTTTAGCTATTATAAAAACACAGGTATATGTACTGTTAGACCAAGACAGTTATGTATTAGTGTTTTTCTATATTCCAAGCTTCCCTTCTACTATCCCACTAAGGGGTGCCACCTATATTTCTACTAGCACTGTGTTTATATATTTTTTCTCCTCTCTCAAAGAAGGAAACCTTCCTGGAAGCAGCGACAGCAGTCCAATCGGAAGCCAAGGCACACGCCTAGCCACCACAGAGGTAGTGGAGGCCCTTGCCATCATGCGGATGGCATCAATGGCAACAGCAGAAACAAAGTGTTGATCTACAGAGATAATGGCAAGGAGACGCAATGTCTCCGAAGTAGGCGCATCCTGACAGACCACCAGCGAGTTGCTCAGTCCAGACTGGAATAGCCCCGTTAACCCTTGGAACAGCAAAGTCTGGATGCATAGCAGAACCAAAAGTAGCAAAAAGGGACTTGAGGTGAACCACAAGTGACTTGGCAGACCAGTCAAGCAGCATCAGAAACATGTAAGACAGTAGGTTGAGACAGTCTAGATATGGGAGCGTCCACCTCAGGGGGGATGAACCCATGTAGTCATTTCTGTTTCAGAAAAAGGAAAACGTTTAGCAAACTTCCTAGACACTGAAGAGGACTTGTCAGGAGTAGTCCATGAGTCAGAGCCAATCAGTCAAGAGTTGGTAGGAGGAAAATAAGTAACCCCTTCCCGACAAGTGACTTACCAGGTACGTCACGAAA